>JAFLJL010000810.1:57500-62500 GCA_018398815.1 Conus ventricosus
GGATTGTAAAAATGAAACCTTTAAAAAAACACCAAATTTATGTGAAAGTAAAGAGTTTACCCTTTCACAACACAATTTTGTGGGGTTTTTTAAGTTTCGCCTGTTTTAAAAAACACGGCTTTGTCTGGGTTTTTAAAAATAAAACATCCTGTATACCAAAACGCTATGGGTTCATTCTTTTTTAACAAACCAAATACATGTCTAATTATTAATCAAAGTTCAAACGACAAAATTTTTCACATTCGTATATCAATGCACAAAATGACAGTTGCTGTCCCACTTTCCAATTCCACCAACAGGGTTGATACACCTCCCCATTCTCTATTCCGACAAAACAGGTGTAGAGTTCTATATATATAGTACAGAACAGACAGTCGCGCCACTTTCCCAAAGTCCACCAAACAGGATTGATAGACTCTCCACAAACTCTATTCCGACGACACAGGATTTTGAGTTCTATAATCAATAAGAAAAAGACTCCCGTGCCACATTCCCATTTCGACGACACATTGACGAGGGAAAGGAAACCCCGAGGATCCTGCATCAGCTGGGCTGCCTGGTCCCGATCGACTGCACAGGCTTCACTGTAGTGAGGGCCTCCACCACGCAAGAAACAACATGGTGTCGTTTTGGTTTTTTTTCAACCTCTGTGCATCCTTTGTCCAATTGAAGGCGGGTGAGGGTCAAATTTACCAAGGAAAGGGACATAAATAAAACAAAAACACACGAAACATGTTTACATTTATTTTCTGTGGATAAAAAATATTTTTTCTGCTGTCACTTTTTTCTTTTGTTTTTATCATTTGGGAACAGAGAAGAGAAAAGGGAAAAGAAGAGAGAGAGAAGAGAGGAGAAGAGAGAAGCTTTAATACCAAGGATCAAAAAGGGAATTCACAGTAAAAAGAGCTCTCTCAGGGGGCATAAATAAGTACTAATACAAAATGTTTTTTAAAAAGGGAAAACAGACAGACGACAGACAGACAGACGACAGACAGATAACAACAACAGATAACAAGAAACAAAATTTTAAAAAAAAAAAAAAATATATATAATAAAAAAACAGGTTGGGTTTTTTGATTCGTACAGTTGTTCAAAAAACCGCAACGCCTCTCCTGACACAAGTTCATGTTTGACTCACGTGTAAATACGTCACAATAGAAAGAAAGGCAACGAAGAAAGAAAGAGTGCAGACGGGGAAAAAGGAAGAATGAAGGGGAATGTCACTGAAGAAGAAAGACGGACGAAATGAACGAGGAAAAACAAAGAATTAAGAAAAGAATGAACAAAAAGGTACGATGGAACAAGACAGGGAAAAAAGGAAAGAAAAAAAAGAAAGGGGGAGAAAAGGAAAAACGGAACGGGAAAAAAAGAAGAACAGAAAGTGAAAAGCAGGGAGGGGGGGGGAGGGGAGGGGGAGAGAGAACATGAAGCCCTTGGGGACGATGTGGAGGTTGACACACGGTGACCGGCTGTCCCCCTGGTGGTGTCAGTCAATGACACACAAAAAACGGGGGGGACCTGGAGGGTGACAGCCATCATCACCAGCATCACGTCACCCCACACTCTCAGCGCTATGACCACCGTCCCCTCCATCCCCCGGGCATTGCGTATCGTGACGATGACCTGGGCAGTGCGGGCCCGGGGGGATCCTCTGCATCCGTCACGGGGGACGTGGGGACCGCCCTGACCGGGATCCTTGACACTCAACGATGTATAGCACCATCAGCATCAAGGCACAGGAAGGTAAAAACAGAGAATCCGGGGTCCCTTTCTGGGGGGCACCAAAAACACATGTCATGATACGCACTGTACACCTCCCCCCGGGGTCTATTTCCCAGACACAAAATGACAGACAGACAGACAGACAAGCAAACAGACAGAAAAATACAACAAACAAACCAGCAAACAAACAGACAGACAGAAGACAAAAAGAAGACAGACAGCAGCAGACAGACAGACACACAACCAGCCATTGTGTACAAGCAAAATGTGAAATAGGAGAGACCAATCTAAACCCTGTCAGGGCTTGTACACGTACAGAATTGACTAAATTTCTGTCATCACCCGATTTGATATTTTAAATGAGAGAAGTGACGGTGAGATATGTTAGATTTTAAAAAAAAATGATGGGACGGTGATATGATGGGAGATGATGACGATGATAGACAGAACATTCCTAACCTGGCTGTCCCCCCCGCAGTTCGGACAGGAGTTGACCAATGGTGTTGGCACACTCGGCACACTCCCAGGGGTCAACCCCACTGTGTCCTGCCTTAAACCTGTGACGCAGCTCCCGGACTGGTGGTTCCTCTGTGGTCCCGTGGATGTAGCAGATGAACTGGCTTTTTATCAAATATGTCTGTTCCACCTGTCTGCTGAGTTCAAATAGAGAGAGAGAGAGAGAGAGAGAGAGAGAGAGAGAGAGAGAGAGAGGGAGAGAGAGAGAGGGGGAGAGAGAGAGAGAGAGAGAGGAGAGAGAGAGAGAGAGAGAGAGAGAGAGAGGGAGAGGAGAGAGAGAGGAGAGAGAGAAGAGAGAGAGGAGAGAGAGAGAGAGAGAGAGAGAGAGGGAGAGGGAGAGGAGAGAGAGAGAGAGAGAGAGAGAGAGAGAGAGAGAGAGAGAGGAGAGAGAGGGAGAGAGAGAGAGAGAAAGAGAGAGAGGAGATATAAAAAAGAAAAATGATCTGACACTGCTTCCGAAATCACAATGATAGCAACCGTCAGGGTCACATGACACAAGCCGTTTCAACCGAGTGCACATGTTTCACAGTGATTTGCCGAGAGAGTCAGACAGACAGACAGACAGGCAGATAGTGTGCTCTCCACAGAGTATTTTACGTCACTGTATAAATGACGTCACAATAAAAAGAAAAAACAGAAACTGAGAAAGAAAGAAGAGTGCAGACAGGAAGAAGGAATGAAGGTAAACGAATGTCACTGAACAACAGACGGACAAAATAAACGAGGAAAGGACAAAGGGAATGAAGAAAAGATTGAACATAATGACACGCAGAAAACTGGTAGACTTGGAGTATGACCACACCTTCCCAGCACTATGACCACCGTCCTCTCCATCCCCTGGACATTGCGCCAGTCTGTGACGATGACCTGGTCAGTGAGGGCCAGGGCCAGATCCTCTGCATCAGCGGCACTGGGGGGACGTGGCACCGCCCTGGCCGGTACACGGTGATGACCATTCAGACGATGTACGAGGCGGTCAGCATCGCGTGCATCAGAAAGGTCAGTACAGAGGATCCAGGTGTCCCTGTACTGGGGGCACCTGAAAACAGCATGACCATGATGACATGACGTGACTGTACACCTCCACCCCTGGCTGGTCTGATGCACACAGACACACTGACAGACAGACAAACAGACAGGCAGGCAGGCAGACAGACAGACAAAAAAGACAGACAGACAAACAGACAGACAGACAAACAAACGCACTGACAAACAGACAGACAGACTGACAAATTGACAGACAGACAGACAGAAAGAGAGACAGACAGACAGCAGACAGATTGACAGACAGACAGACAGACAAGAAACATACAGACAGACAGACACACAGAGAAACAAACAACTGTGTACAAGAATAAATGTGAATCAGGAGATCCAGATTATTTCTCTGTCAGGACTTGTACATTGTACAGAATTAGATCTAAATCAGATTCATGTCATCACCAGTATGATCATGTGCTGCTGCTGCTGCTGCTGCTGCTGCTGCTGCTGCTGACGATGATGATGGTGATGAGGATGATGATGATGAGACAGAACAGTTTCCTACTGGCTGTCCAACGCAGTTCGACAGGAGTTGACCAATGGTGTCGGCACACAGGGCACACTGCCAGGGCCACCTCCCACTGTGACCTGCCTGACCCTCATTGTGATACAGCCCCGGACTGGTGGTCCCTCTGTGGGGAGAGGCAGTGCTGGGGCGCTGTACCGGGGGATGTAGTGGCCTATCAGACCTGACCTCTCCACACCGCTGATGACTGCAGGGGGAGACCGCAGAGGTTCGGTGACTGTGCGGATCTCCAGCCAGGACGGAGGGGGACTGTGTGGGGTCGTTGTACCACTCTCCACACCGAGCTGCCCACACATGGACTGAGGGCAGTCGGTGCCGGACAGCGGGCAGCCACTGGAAGAACGTGTCTCTGTGACCACAGGATACAAAGTCAGGTGTAGGTCCGGTGAACTCCGTGTAGATCTAAAACATGATTATAGATCTACAGCACATAGTTCTACAGTCACATGCCTTCATTTTCTTTTTCATTCTTCATACACAAGGCTACTTAACATAGTTGTGATATTAGCAGAAGTAGTAGCAGCAGCAGTAGACAGCTGTGGTAGCAGTTCGTGGTGGCAGTAGCAGCATTAGTCTCTGCCTCGTGTTTCCCTCTTTCTCTTTCAATTCTCCATTTAGATCTGAATAGGAGCAGCGCGTTTATAGCACACCTTCAGGATATTCCGCCTCCTCCTTGGTGTATTGGAATAGACAGTGGTGGTAGTAGTGGTGGGGTGGTGTGGTGGTTGGTAGTTGAATAGTTGGGGGTAGTAGTAGTTGTTGTGGTAGTAGTAGTGTAAGTAGTGGTGTAAGTAGTAGTAGTAGTAGTAGTAGTAGTAGCAGCAGCAGCAAGCAGTAGTTGTAGTAGTTAGTAGTAGTAGTAGTATTTGTAGTAGTTGTTGTTGTCGTAGTAGTAGTGGTAATTGTGGTAGTAGTAGTATAATAGCAGTAGTGGTTGTTAGTAGTAGTAGTTCATGGCAGTAGTAATAGTAGCAGCAGCAGTAGTAGTAATAGTAGTAGTAGCAGCAGCAACAGTAGTAGTAGTAGTAGTAGTAGTAGTAGTAGTAGTAGTAGTAGTGTATTTGTAGTAGTAGTTGTAGTAGTAGTTTTGTTGTTGTAGTAGTAGTGGGTAATTGTGGTAAGTGGTAGTAGTAGTAGTAGTAGTAAGTAGTGGGTTGGTAGTAGTAGTAGTGGTCAGGCAGAGTAGTATGTAGTA
>JAFLJL010000810.1:67500-77007 GCA_018398815.1 Conus ventricosus
TCATTCTGATTCTGTGTGGGGGGGATGGGGGGAAAGAAGAGTGCATGGTATTGGAGGAAGAGGGGTGGGGTGGAGTTTCGGGGGAGGAGGGGGAGGGGGGTGTCAGGAAGCGGGGGAAAGGTGCATCCATGCAAATGATGACGAGGGAATGAGTTTTCACTTAAGTCAGAATCTTTCAAATCTAATGCAATTTTTGTGACAAAAAATTATTGGCGAATTCTGCGTCAAATGATAGGAATGTGTTTTGCTTTCAGCAATTGAAGACAACACTTTTGAGTCTCAAATGTCGATTTTTTAATTTTTTTCTCCCTGGGAATTCGGATCGGGTGATGGGGCAAAAACTGTACTAAAGCTGAACCTCTACATCCATGCAGGCATGATAAATGGCGGCATCAGAGAAATTTGCCAGTTTGCCTGGGAGAATGGCCCAAGCTCTGCTCAGAGAAACTTCTTGTGACAACAATGCAGTACATGAATACAACACATTGTAATACTATTAAACATTAACATGAATTAACACTATTTTGATATAAAACACAATATAAAATAATCCAGTGCAACGTTACTATTCTGGATACAGAAAACAACAGCGCGCATGTAACAAGACAAGTTAATACGGAGGTAGTCCGTGAAATAAGGGAAACAACTGTGTGCTGCTATGTCATCAGCAAAATCTGTGGTTATCTCTCTTTTGCTTTTGTTGAAGTCCCCATTCAGTGCGTGTACTGCAGAAGGTCTGCAAACACACCAGCTTCATATTAATTAATTTAATTGATTTGTTCATTCCTTTCTTGACTTTCCCTTAGTTCTTTCCTTTCTTTAATTCAAATGAAAAAAAAAAAAAAAAAAAAAAAAAAAAAAACCACCCAAAGCATTTCACAGAAGCGCTTTCGTTTTTGCAACCTTCCTCAGTTGACCATGGAAGTCGGCGTCAAAACTAGTTGACGTATGTGTGTTTTTTACGTCATTAATCCCCCACCCCCCTCATTACTCTATGATAAATAGTGCTGCCTGGGTGAATCTTCCTTCCTTTCTTTTATTTCTCATTGGTTTCATTTATGTTTTTTTCATCTTTTCTGTATTGTTGGCGCTTAGGGCTATGTAAGATGAAGCGCCATAAATATTATAATAATAATAGTAATAATAATTAGTAGTAGTACTATTTTTTATCATATAACAGTAATAATGATAACGATAATAATAACAATAATAATAATAATGATAATAATTATTATTATTTTATCATTATTATTCATGTACTTATCCATTCATTTGTTTTCACTGTGTTCATGTATTCACTTGTTTGTTTTCATTTGCGCGAGTTGATGAACGTGTTCACATAGAGAGGGATACGATATCTCCAACAAAGAGAACAGATCCATTTGCGCGAGTTGATGAACGTGTTCACATAGAGAGGGATACGATATCTCAAACAAAGAGAACAGATCCATTTGCGCGAGTTGATGAACGTGTTCAAATAGAGAGGGATACGATATCTCCAACAAAGAGAACAGGTTCTATATTCGATTGGTGTGTTGTCTGTTTGTGTTCATCTGGACGATTGGTGTGTTGTCTATTTGTGTTCATCTGGACCAGCTGGGATGAGGTGGGAACGGGAGGCGGGTGAGAAGGCGGAAGGGGGCAATTCGGGAGAGGCGGGGGGGGGGGGGGGATATCCTGTAACAGCTCTGTTTTGTCCTTTTGTCACACACACACACACACACACACACACACACACACACACACACACACACACACACACACACACACAACCTCACTCACGCATACACACACACACACACACACACACACACTCACTCACGCATAACACACACACAACACGCACGCACGCACGCACACACAGCACGCACGCACGCACACACACCACACACACACACACACACACACACACACACACACACACACACACACACACACACACACACACACACGTGACCTAAGTCAAAAACTGACCTGCCATAAGGAACCTCATCAAGAGGATGAAGGCCTCAGGATTGCCAAGGCCCAGCAGCTGCACCAGGCCGGAAACATCTTATGGATGTCACTGATGTCAAGGCTGAGACGGTAGATGCTTCCAGCTGCTGCTGTCCCCAGCATTCTGCGCAGCTGCTCTGCTATTAAGATGGTCACTGCCGAATTGACAGATTCACTCGCAACATCACTTTTTTCCCTGATTCGCCCACTGCAGGGCCTTCAACACCAGGATTTACAGTTTTCCCGCAGCCTGGCGGGACCCTGCAGGAACAGGTATTGTGGCCTGGCTGCCTGTTGAGCAGAAAACACGCTGCGAGCGTGAGGACGAGGGAGACGAAGCGCAGGGCAGTTTCGGCCACAGCTCTCCCGAAGGCCCTCAGCACCTTGCGTGGTTGGCAAGGCTGTGGGGATGTCGACTGTGCTGGCCGGTCCACAGAACCTGTTGCAGTCCACACACACACACACACACACGACACACACCACACACACACACACCACACACACACACACACACACACACACACACACACACGCACGCACGCACGCACGCACACACACACACACACACACACATCTGTGTATGGGAGAGAGAGAGAGAGAGAGAGAGAGAGAGAGAGAGAGAGAGAGAGAGAGGAGAAGAGAGAGAGAGAGGAGAGAGAGAGAGATGGTAGTTGAAATATGACTGTTTCTACACCTAGATAACATGGAGAATTCTTGTCATTCTTGGATACTTTGACCCGAGGTAGGCTCCGTTCTCGAATTCTTCTTATCAGAGTTCTTTCTTTCTTTCTTTTCCACCTGCTTCTCCACATGTTCGGAGTTCCCAGTTTGCAGAAAGTGAGCAACATATATGGAGTCTGTGTCTCTCAGGCAGAGGCGTAGTCTGTTCCACTGAGGAGTCAGAGGCAGAAAGAGTCGTTTTGATATCAAGACGTTCTAAAATATGAGAGACTGTCCCTGAAGAAGCCCTCCAGAGCATTGGTGAACAATTGGAAATGGAAGAAACGAAATGAAAAATGAAACAAAAGAAACGGTTCTACAACAGGCACTGGTCTCATTTTTCATTCTCCGTGTGATCCAACCTTCTAACTGGTGCAGCAAATCATGTCCATTGGAGTCGTGTGATGCTGGCTGCTTATGGGGATTGCATTTGTCATTTAGGATATGTATGTATGTATGTATGCATGCATGCATGCATGTATGTATGTATGTATGTATGTATGTATGTATGTATGTATGTTGTATGTATGTATGTATGTATGTATGTATGTATGTATCCATGTATGTATGTATGTATGTATGTATGTATGTATGTATGTATGTATGTATGTATGTATGTATGTATGTATGTATAGTATCCAAGTAGTATGCATGTCTGTCTATCTGTCTGTGTATCTATCTGTTTGTCTGCTTCTTAGTCATTCAGCCAGATCATATCTATCTCTCCATTGCCGGTCTATCTAATTATCTGTTTTTTAAGTTAATTTTTTTGCCAAATCATTAATACAATGATGGAGGAATTGCTACTTTGCACTTGTTTTTTTTTTCCCTACTCCTAAATTGTTCAGCATTAATCAATCAATCTATCTATCTATCTATCTATCTATATCTATCTATCTATCTATCATAGGCTATATATTACTAGATATGTGTGTGTGTGTGTGTGTGTGTGTGTGTGTGTGTGTGTGTGTGTGTGTGTGTGTGTGTGTGTGTGTGAGATAGTATTATGGGCGTATGCTTACTGTGCCTGTGTGTGTGTGTGTGTGGTGTGTGTGTGTGTGTGTGTGTGTGTGTGTGTGGTGTGTGTGACATTCATTCATAAGCTCGGTTCATTTTCATCAAGAAAATGACGCAATCGATACATGACGTCTTTCGCTCTGCGCTGGATTAATATTTCTAATGTCCAAACGACAAAACTAATTGTTAGTTTTTGCTTTACGGCAGTACGTTTATAATTTCAAGCGTCATGCAGACTTGCATTGTATTAATAATAAAATGATTTCAATTGTAGGGCATCGAAAACCGTCGTACTGACCAATCACGACTGTCCAAGTGGCAGTAGTGTCTCTGTCGCGCATGTGCGGTAGATAGTAGCCGTTGAATCCTGCCATCTTTGATCAACCCGTAGGTCGTGGAATTGGCTCCGTAGAAAAGGTCCAATTATCGGAAGAGCAAGTAAACTTTTGAAGACATCAGTCTAGGCCGGACTGAAGGGGCACCACAGAGCATTCGACAGCACCCGCAACTCTTTCGGGGAGAGTCTGAACGAGTCTCATCGCTCCGTGGGCGAGTCGAAAACTGTGGGCGCTAAGGCTGTGTTGAGGAAAATGGATCGAAATCATTTTTTCGTATAGAGCAACAAAATCTATTTCAATGTAATCGCATTAAGGCACATTTACCAGTTCAATAATATTTTGTGCGCGCGATCATTTAATATGCTCTGAATTAAATATTTCAGGTTTACCGGTCAACACGTATGATTGATCGTAGAGCTGTCATCTTCATCTGTTTGCTCTCATCATATCGTGTTGCCATGTACTAATCCATATTATGTAAATTCTATTTCAGCTCACCGTTGTATGCAACCATATTTAGAGGATGTGACATTTGTGTGAATGCAGATTTATTATTTAAAGAATCGTAAACGAGTTCAAGTTATGAACGAAGCATTTTCGTGGATCTAAGTGATCTGTATAATATGAAGATTAACGCCATGTGATTTAATCCATTCAAGGATTAAATATAATTGTAATTCATCAAGCACTAAGCCTTGGCGAATAACTCAGTCAAGGCAGATTGGAATATTCGTATACATTTTTCCTTCTTTGTTGATGAGCTTCATCGTAAAGCGATTTTTGAAGGAAATCAATTGTAAATGATAGAGCAAGCTAGTGCAATTGTAAAGTGTGTTTAGAACGTGTGATGGGTGGAATAGTGATGTGCCACCATAGTGCAAGATCTAAGACAATTGTTATCTTGCAGGTCTCGTCTCATCTCGTCTGGTTTCATCTCACACCCGTCTATCCCTACTCCTGTTTTACACTACTCCTCTTCATCTTCACCTTCGGCACACGTCTTTATCCCGCTACATCCCTCGTCGGGAGGAACGTGCTGGTGTGTCGACCTTACCGAGATCTGGAAGAGAACTGCGAACGTCAGCGGAACTCCGGAACGCTACACAATTCCGTGAAGCTGAGTGACAATCGCTTAAACACATCCCTCCATATCCAAGCACGCCATAACACACTCAGACATTTTTTTCTTACATATATATCATCTTGTGCATGACTACATTTCTTTTGTGTGTATCCTCCGGAAGATATTTTTGTAGCACGAGCAGACAGTCTATATTCGTGCTACTGCAAGAAGTGAAGGGTGTGGACGAAAGCTTGACTTTCCTACTACGGTCTATCGTTCTTGCCTGAGCACTCAACCATCATTTATGAATGGGGTCTTAACAAAAACGTCACAGTGCCGTCTGTTAAGTTTTCATTTCAGACATGCAGACTTGATTCATATTTAAACAAAAAGACACAAAATCTATCATTCCATTCCAGGTTGTGTTTTAGCCTGGGTTTAAAAACATTTTAATGGAAACAAAATGGTTTGCATGGTGACAGAATATGTTTGTCATAAATAACATGCATTTTGTATTTTTATGCAGAAAAAGGTAAATGGTGTTGGGTAGCATTATCTTTAACCTTTACTGGCTTTAGCATTTATTAACAGGTGACACTATTTTCTTTATTTTGAACTAATGATCATATTGCTTGTATGATTTTACAGAAAATTTGTTTTCTTATACTAATTATCTGAAGTACATAATAATTTATAGCAGAGCAACACACACACACACACACACACACACACACACACACACACACACACACACACACACACACACACACACACACACACACACCACACACACACATCATACCTTAGACTCACTGTCACGGTCGCTAAGCCGGACGGCCCTACCACCCCTACCCATGCCTATTACACACTGGAGCAGACAACACAGCACACTAACACAGCTTTACAACCATGCGCACTTCTTTATTTCACATACTCACTATGGCGCCACCACTCCCGTCCATCCACAACCACACACTGGTATCCCACTTCTTCACTGACCCACACTACCCTGCTACGACCCTGATAACCCTAACCTATGCTACAGCACCAGTTGCGGTATATCTCTGCGACCTAGGGACGCAGAGATAGCCCGCACACGTGGTGGCTAACTACTAGGGACAAGGACAAACCCAAGGGACTCTAATCTCTAAACTACTACCACCCACACCTCTCCCCAGGACCCACCCTTCTCTTTTGACCCGGGACCACTACCGCACTGGTCACTGCATCCCTAAGGGAGGCAACGACAAGTACCCTACACTGTGCTGGCCACTACGTCCCTAAAGGAGGCAGTAGCTAACACCCCTGACCCTACTGCCTAACGCTACAACCCCTTCTACCATAACCATGTGACAACCCATCCCGGCCCGGAAAGCTCCAGTCCTCGGCGCTGTATGTGGCCCCTTGCAGGCTGACACCTCCCTGGAAGACTCTGCACCCCGGCGCTGACCGTGTCCTCCCCGCAGTCCGACCTCTCCCCGAAGACTCCACACCCCGGCGCTGACTGTGGCTCCTCGCAGACTGACTCCTCCCTGCGATGAGCGCGACACACACACCAGACGCCCCCTCGACGGATCCGGGGCTCAACGCCTCCTCCTCTGAAGGCCCCGCCGGACCCTGAGGGTGAGGGAAGGCCTGGCGCAGTGCCCTCTCACAGGACGCCTGACCATGGAAGAGCACAGGTGGCTGGAGAACTCCCGGAAAACCCCCGGTCGCAGGAGGAGAGCTGCCCCACAAATGGCAGACGGCCCGGATGGTCTCCCTCTCCCGAGAAAGCAGCAGGCAACGGAAAACCGCCGCTCACCTACTGGCACGTGGCAGTAGACTGCGGTGGTCTGGCCCCAGCCTCAGGACGGAACAGGATACCTGCTGACAACTGTAGGCCACTACTGTAATTTTGCTACTACCCAAGTCATCAAGGCTCATAGGCTACCTGGTAAAGCTTTAATCCACCATCTTCCTTGCCTAACTCCCACTTGGGCATGAGAGTGACCCCTTGAATTTTGATTACACCCCCAACCCGTTACTCGCTTTGGGGTTATCAGATCCATTTCCTGACAACCCTTACAATAGCAGTACAACAATATTCTCTCTGAGCCAATCCACGCTATTGCATATGAAATTATGAATCACGCCCAATTCTCGGAAAAATAAAACCAATCTAAGCACTCCAACACGGACTCCATGGGCCTCCTTAGGAAATACTAAATAAAGTAGGAAATGGGCAATTTCACAAGGAAATGTTTCCACATAGTAATCAATAGTAATACACATCTCTCAAAAAAAAAAAAATTATCAATTTTTAGCGGTTCACAGTTCTAGCATGTTCATACAAGAAAATCGGCTCGCAGCCACAATCCTTCACATTCTTACCCCTCTTTGCACTGTCAATTATAATCTTATATCAACACATGATTTGTTCGCCAAATTTCCATCCAGCACCTCACTCTCATGTCATCTCTTGTCGGATAACCCAGTGGTTAATTTGTTATGCCAACCCACCATACTTCATACAGTATTACATGCTGCACATCCTCCATTTTGTCCTATCAACTGCTGAGCTACCCGCCTTAAACTTTACCTTACCCTTCTTTCCGACTACTAAAATTCATAATGGGATTGTCTTTCTACAACCTAAGATATCTTTCTCCAACCCTATTCTGTCACAAACACATACATCCCTGCATGTGTGTCGACTGTCATTACTTTAAAAAAAAAAAAAACCACTTCTAACCATATGGACTCACTGTCCTGTACCAAATACGTACGTCACAGATACAGTCTGCACGCGCACGACACCCGCGTCGAGAACCAAGACTCGTAACAAAAGTGAAAAGACACCAATATAAGTTGAATGCTCACGACCGTACTCCAGTATAAACCACTCGACCACAAATCAGCCTTGACCCTACTACACAGTTAACCGATTCCAATGGTGTGCAGGTCAACTCCGAAATCGTTAATCAATTTCAACGAACTACTACTATTTACAACTGAAATTGAGCACAATCCCTTAACGATTCATGCAGACACATCTGCACCTGACTCACACTATGATCCTCAACAAAATGCAACCTCGTATTACCTTCTTACTGACCCCCCTGAAATTAACATGAACTAATCACAATCAATATCTACATCACCGTCAATCAACGGTTATTATATGGAACCCACATTGTCTAGCCAAACTGTCATATGACAGTCGAACTCGGGAACCACTATGTACACTACTTACAGAATATACAGAAAAGAGGTAACACAAACCGGCTGACAAGAAGTTTCAATCACAGAACCAAGACGACATCATACCAGACAACCAGTAACGCAACAAACATAATATTCCGACCTGGTCGGAATCAAGCGAACTCTACTCACAACACAAAACAGCGATTGGTCAGAGCAGCGTATCCCTCCGCAGAGCTGACACGCCCGACCAACGGACTAGTTGTTGCTCGTGCAACAACACGACAATTTACCACAACAACTCACAGACTTGACAACACAACAACAGCCGATATCCTGCCCGCCTTCTCTGGTGTAGAACCAAAGTAACAAAAGGGTAACAATCGGGAACGAAACCAACCTCCCGCTTCCATCCCTTCAACAAGTGACGATTGGAATTCAATGTTGTATGTCTTATTTCCCCAGCCCCCTACCTAGCCTAACCTTCCACCTTAACCAAAACCCCAATCTTACACACGCACGCTCGCACACACACATATACACATATGCACACGCACACGCTCTCTATTTCTGAATTACCATTACTCCAAACCCATGGACGGCTGATTTAGTACCGCCGATCGGTGACACTCACACACACACACACACACACACACACACACACACACACACACACACCACACACACACACACACACACACACACACACACACACACACACACTCACATAACTCAAACTTGTTATCTGTGGCAATCTGTGCAATTACTACACATGCACACACACACATACACACACACCACACCACACCACACTACACACAACACAGACACACTCATACACACACAACACATACAACACACACATACACACACACACACACACACACACACACACACACACACACACACACACACACACACACACACACACACACACACACACACACATATGCCCTCACACTTTTGAACTCAAACTTGGTATCTGTGGCAAGCTCTGCCCGTTGTTCTTCAAGTTCCAAAGTACATGTACTGGTAACGTTGAGTTTACAGAGGTAACCTGGCACTTTGCTTGGTGGTCATGACGAGGTGAGGGTATAGAGATGGATGGTATCCGTGTGTTTGTGGTGGGAAGGTGGAAGGGAAATGGGAGTAGGGGGGTGGGGACACAAGACATCCATGTCGTGTGTTTGT
>JAFLJL010000811.1:0-15000 GCA_018398815.1 Conus ventricosus
TTTTTGGGTTTTTGGTCTTGGGCCTAACGCTTTTTTTTTTTTAAAGCTTTAAAAACTTATGGACCCCCGTGTTCCATTCGGGTAAAATTTTAAAAGGGATTTCTCAAAAGCGGGTTGAAAATTCTTTTGGCCAAGATTCCTTTTGGAAGAGTGATTCATCTCCCAAAAATTTCGCATGAACTTTCCCCGGGGGAAATCCTTTTTGGGGGGGAATTAAAAAAAGGGGGTTAACCGGTGGGCCCCCAAAATTATTTGACGGGCATTAATTGGTTGAAATTTGCAGTGTACCCAATTGTTTTGGGGAATAAAAAGATGAAAAAAGGACTTAGAATTTTGGAGGCCAGGGGGGTAAAAAAAGTTTACGGCCAAAAAAATGGGGGATCATAAAAGTTCTTTAAATTTACGCGAAAAAAATTTTCCCCCTGCAAATTTTTTTCCCGTTTATGGCCTGAAAAGGGAAGCTGCTAACTTAGGGGGTTGTTTTGGGAAAGGGAAAAATTTTTCAAAAAGGCCCCCCTTGGTTTTCCCCGGGAAATTTTTACCCCCAAAAATTTGGGTCCTTATGCATGTGGCCTTAGAATTCGGTTTTAAAAATGGTGGAATAAAATGGTATGGGTTTTTCTTTAATTTTTTTGGGGTTTGAGTTGGTTTTATAAAGGAAAACTTTTTTCCTTTTTTTTAAGGGAAAAGTTTGTTTAATCTATTGCTAAAATTGGGGTTTTTTTTAAAATTAAGGTTTCAAAGGGAACTGTGTTAAAAACGGGTGTTTTGGGGGTTTGTCAGGGTTTGGGCCTCCCGACGTTTTTGGGACCCATCTAGGGGGGGGGGAAATTTTAATCGTTTTTTATTTTCGTTGCTGTTGTCGGTATCCTTTCCCTTTAATGGGTTTGGGGGGGTGGGGGTTGCACCTTGGTTAGTTTCAAAAACTTCGTTTTTCTTTCTCCCCTTTTCTCTCTTTTAATTCCACGGGCCCCGTGTTTTTAAACCCTGCAATTAAAAAGGGTTTGGCCCGGTACCTTTTCTCTCAAACTTTCTGTTTCTATCGGCCTCTCGCCGGGTTTTTTTAAAACCCTGTCGCACGTGCTTCTTTTTCTTTTATTTTGGTGAAACCCCCTCTTTTACTAGGGTGGCATGTTCGCCGCATTGCTGGGGGGGGTTAGCTTTTCCCACCCCGACCCGGAAAGAGGGTCTCTGGGGGCCCCCTGCTCCAGTCTTTTTTTCTTCCCGAATCATCAAAGGGGTACATTCATTATTTTTAAAATTCCTGCAGTGGGCCCTGTGGGAGAGGGACAAATCACTTTTTTGGGTTTCCCGCATCTTCCCCCTCGTCCCCCTCGACGGACAGAGGGGTAGAGAGAGTGTTTGACCCCCTTTTGGGGGGTTCCCCAGGGGTACTGGTAACCCTCATTTTGGTGGTTTGTTTTTTTTTGGTTTTGGTTTTTTGTTAGCGATTTAGTCCCCTCTTTTGCGCAATTTTCTTTTGGGTTTTCGAAATTGTAAGAGAAAAAAATTGTGTGAGACCTTTTCTCGGGTTTAATTCAATTTTTTAACCGGGCCAAATTCTAAATTATTTCCAAAATTTTTTCTCCTGTTTATGCATCGGGTTTATCCCGGTAGCGGGGGGGAAACGGGAGAAAACCCTTGGTGATTCGGGGTTGGGAAACCTTGCTTTGCCCTCGCTCGCCCGCCCCGTAAATTTTTCGCGGACTTTTTATCCTTGGGCCACCGTCTGTTTGTTGGGGAAAGGGGAAGAACGAGTTTTTTATGTTCGCGAGCGGGGCGTACGCATGATTTTCTTTTCCAAATGCGTTTGGAATTTGTGTTATTTGAAATGTGTTTAAAAATGTGAAAATTTAAAGGGCCTTTAAATTATTTTTTGCAAATTTGGTGACAGTTATTAAGCGTTTGGTCGCTTAAAAGGTTTTTTTTCCTAAGGAGGGGAAAATTTTTAAAGGGGGGGAAAGTGAGGGGAAGGAGGGAAAAAAATTAAATATTTGTTTTAAAAACCGTTGTTTTAAATTTGCGTCTTTTTCCCTGCATGGTGGGAAAGCCCTAGTGAATATCCCTAAATTCGGGGTTTTTACTGTTTTTAATGCTCGGGGCTCTGGGTTTGGACTGGATGGTGGGTCCCCTTTTTGGATTTCCCCCTCCCCCCATCATTCGAGTGGCTTTTAAAGATTTGACAGCAAGGGTCAACTGTCTGACGGGGGGGTTTCCAGTCCCCTTCTTCCTTCCCCCCCCCCTTCCCCTTCTTTCCCCCTTTTTCGACTCTCCCCCAGCTACGCCCTCCCCCCCCCCCGGGGGCTTAAACCGGGAAAAACCCGGACTGGAGGTCCCAGGGTGCTGGTTGGGGCCCAAAGGGTTCGGCTGGGACTCCGGGACTGGATGGGCCACGTGCGGTTGGGGGGCCAGGGCCCTGGTCGGGACCCCCAAAACTGGGAAGAGGGGGCCCGCCGTCTTAAATCCGGGGGGGGCCCTGCCCCCCCGCCAGGCCCTCCATTAACAGCCCCCCTCGTTTTCCCCCCCCCCCCCCCCCCCCCCGGGACCGCTCTTCACTGCCGGCTTTTTGAGTCGGGGGTTGCCCGGCTTTGGAAGCCGACCCCCCCGAAAAACCGCCCCGGGCCGGAGCACCAAAGTGCGACGGGGGTGCCCCACAGATTTTGACAGGGGCAGGGGTCCGGCCCGGCACTCCAGGTGGTTAGAAAGGATCAAATGCGGAAAATTTTTTTAAAAATTTTTTGGTTTTTAAACGTTATATGTGTGGAATTCCCTGTAATTGTGATTGTGTACGTCGTAAGGGGAAAATTTTTTTTTAAAAAATTTTGGGGGGGGGGGGGGGGGTTGGGTGTTTTTTGGGTGGGTTTTTTTGGGTTTTTTTTTTTTAAATTTTTTTTTTTTTTTTTTTTGGGTTTTTTTTTTTTGGGGGTTTTTTTCGGGGGGGGGGGCCCCCCCCTTTTCCCCCCCCCCCCCGGGGGCCCCGGGGGGGGGAAAAAAAAAGGGGTTTTTTTTTTTTGGGGGGAAATTTTTTTTTTTTTTTTTTTGGTTTTTTAAATTTTAAAAGGGGCTGGTTTTTTTTGGGGGGGGGGGCCCCCCGGGGGGGTTTTTTTAAAAAAAAGGGGTTTTGGGAAAAAAAGGGGGGGGAAAAAATTTTTTGGGGGCCCCCAAAACCCCTTTTTTTTTTTGGGGGTTTTTTAAATTTTTTTTTTTAAAAAATTTTTTTTTTTTTTTTTTTTTTTAAAAATATTTACGTTTTTTTTTTTTTTTCCCTTTTTTTTTTTTTTTTTTTTTTTTTCCCCCCCCCTTTGGGTTCTGTGGGGGGAAGGGGGGGGGTTTTTTTTGTTTTTTTGGGGGGGGGGGGTTTTTTTTTTTTTTGGGGGTTTTTAAACCCGGGGGTTTTTTAAAAAAAACCCCCCCCCCCCTTAAAAAAAAACCCCCCCAAAAATTTTTTTTCCTGTGGAAAATTTTTTTTATTTTTGGAATTTTTTTTTTTAAAGGGGGGGGGAAAAAAAAAAGGGGGGGAAAATTTTTTTTTTACCCTTTTTAAAAAAAATTTTAAAAAAAAAATTTTTTAAAAATTTTAAAATTTTTTTTTTGGGGGGTTTTTTTTTGGGGGGGGGGGGGGGGGGGGGGGGGGTTTTTTTTTTTGGGGGTTTTTGGTTTGGGGGCCCCAAATTTTTGGGCCCCTTTTTGGGGGGGAAAAAAAGGGGGGTTTTAAAAAAAGGGGGGGAAAAGGGGGGAAAAAATTTTTTGGGGGGAAAAAAAAAAACAACCCGGTTTGTTTGGGGAGGCCCAAAAAAAAAAGGGGGGTTTTACTTTAAAGGGGGGGGGGGAAAAAAAAGGGGGGCCCCGGGGGGGGGGGGGTTTTAAAAGGGGGGTGGGGGTTTTTTTAAAAAAAAAAATTTTTTGGGGGGGAAGGAAATTTTTTTTTGGGGGGGGTTCCCCCCAAAAAAGGGGGGAAAAGGGGGCCCTTCCAGGGGGCCCCAAAAAAAAAAATTTTTAAAAGGGGCCCCCCCCCCGGGGAAAAAAAAAAAAAAAAAAAGGGGGGGGGGGAAAAAAAAAAAACCCCCCAAAAAAACCCCCAAAGGGGAAAAAAAAAAGGGGGGTTTTTTAAAAAAAAAAAGTTTAAAAACCGAAAAATTTAAAATTTTTTTGGTTTTAAAACCCCCCCCCCCCCCCAAAAAAAAAAAATTTTTTTTAAAAATTTTTAAAAAATTTTTTCCCCCAAAAAAAAACCTTTTTTAAAAGGGGGTTTTTAAAAATTTTTTAAAAAAAACCCCCCCAAAAAAAAAAAAGGAAAAATTTGAAATTTTTTGGGGTTTTTGGGGCCCGGAAAAATTTTTTTTTTGGGGGGTTTCCCCCGGGGTTTTTCCCCCTTTCCTTTTAAAAAAATTTTCCCCCTTTTTTTAGGGGGGCCCCCGGGGGGAACCCCCTTTTTGGGGGGGGTTTTCCCCCCCCCTTTTTTTAAAAACCCCCCCCTTTTTGGGGGGAAACCCCGTTTTCCCCTTTTTTTAAAAAAATTTTGGGGGGACCCCCCCCCTTTTTCCCCCTTTTTTTCCCTTTTTTTTTTCCCCGGGGTGGGGTTTTTTTTAACCCCCCCCGGGAAGGGGTTTTCCCCCCCTTTTTTGGGCCCCCCTTTTTTTTGGTTTTTTTAAAAGGGGGGGGGGGGGGGGGGGGGGGGGGGGGGGGGGGGGGGTTTTTGGGGGGGGGCCAAGGGGGGAGTGGGGGTTTTTTTTTTAAAAAGGCCCCCAAAATTTTTTTCCCCCCCCTTTTGGGGGGAATTTTCCCCCTTTTTTCCCCCCCAAAAAATTTTTTTTTTTTTTCCCCCCCCGGAAAAGGGGAATTTCCTTTTTTTTGGGGAAACCCCCCCCAAAAAAAATTTTTCCCCCTTTTCCCCCGGGGTTTTTTTTTTTTTGGGGGGTTTTCCCCCCCAGGGGGTTTTTTTTTCCCCCCCCCCCCTTTTTTTTTTGGGGGGGAAAAAAAAAAATTAACCCCCCCGGGTTTTTTGGGCCCGGGGGGGAAAAAAAAAAAAACCCCCCCCCCCCCCAAAAAATTTTCCCCGGGGGTTTTATTTTTTTGGGCCCCCAAAAAAGTTTAAAACCTTTTTGGGGTTGGGGAAAAAAAAACCCCCAAAAAACCCCCCCTTTAAAAACAAAACCCCCCAAAAAAAAAGGGGGGGGGTTTCCCCGGGGGGCCCCTTTGGGGGAAATTTTTTTTTAAAAAAACCCCAAAAAACCCCCCCCTTTGGAGTAAAATCCATCAACTCTTCTCCCCTTCTTTTCTCTCTCTTCCTCTTCTCCCCTCTCTCTCTCTCTCTCTCTCTCTCTCTCTCTCTCTCTTTTTCTCTCTACTTCTTTACCTTGGCTGTTAAAACAATTATTTCTCGACTTTGGATGGACAATGCCTTTTGTTTTTTCCTTTTCATGTTTGTGTTTCATGTTTTTAAATGCAAATTAAAATAAGTTTTTAAAAAAAAAGAGTTTCATATAACAAACCATATTTCTTAAATTTATACATGGATTTTTGCCTAGAACTTTAATTATCCATCGGGCCCAAGTGTCTTGAATACTTGTTGCATAATTATACAAAGTACGAGCAATGTGTCCCTTTGTCAATCAAAATAATCCAATGACCAATTGTCAAGTGTTCGCATATAATATGTATTCAACTATGCACTCATTCAGAAAGAGTGGAAGTATCCTGGCACTATGTGTCTATAGTAACTTTCAAAGCAGCTCGGCCCCCGCACTTTGTTGGCGAAGGAGCTCTTACTTCTGCATGATCTACAGATCCATATCAAACTGATAACCAAATTGCACAGGTGGCCTCACTGGGTCCTCACTTGAAGTCACGGAGTGACTGATGACGTCAGCGGCCACACGCCACCAGCGCACTGGGAAGCCCCCCTCTTGCAGCGCCCGTTGCCAGGCTGTGGACAGACCGGCGGTGGCAGGAGCCCTTTTCTGGACACAGGCAGGCGTCGTAGAGACACCCCCTGTACACAGAAATAGGACAGGTGTCACAGAAACCACCTGTGTACACGCACTACAAAAATGAAACAAAAAAATTGTCACAGAGACAATAC
Source organism: Conus ventricosus (assembly GCA_018398815.1). NCBI lineage: Eukaryota > Metazoa > Mollusca > Gastropoda > Neogastropoda > Conidae > Conus > Conus ventricosus. The sequence goes on from JAFLJL010000811.1 coordinate 6,083, forward strand.
CTGTACACAGAAATAAGACAGGTGTCATAGAGACACCATCTTTTACAAAAGCGCACTCACAAGCTATAAAAAAAAAGCCTCAGAGAAACCTGCACAAAAAGACAGCTGCCACAGAAACATCCATCCGCGACAAAAGTGATGCTTGTATCAGTAACTACATCACCTAAATCACAAAAGGCGTCGCATAGACACTTGTTTTTAAGCAGCAGCAACAACAGCAACAACCCCACACACACACACACCACACACACACACACACACACACACACACCACACACACACACACAGAGAGAGAGAGAGGAGAGCAAGAGAGAGATGAGGACGTTATTTAAAAGAAAATGCAGTCATAGAAACACCGCTTGTGCATAAAAGAACACAGATATCACACAGACACCATTTGCACAAACAGAACAAATTCATCACAGAAACACCTTTTTGTATGGGAAAACATACTAGCGTCTTCAGGCGATGACCTCGAGGAAAATAGCGAAAAGGGGGGGGGGGGGGGGGGGGGGGGGGGGGAAGCATTATCCTGAGGATCTCAACTACCCTTTTTTCACAGGGATCACGATGGTTTTCCCTGTCTTCCTGAGGATAATAACAGTTTTCCCTGTTTCCTGAAAAATTTCCGATTGCATTCCTGTTTTCTTTGGGATAATAAATGTCATCCTTGTTTTCCATGGCTGTTTCCAAGGAAACAGTCGGTAACTGGGAAAACAGCGACGATCGCTCTTTAAATGAAAAATTACACATGAAAGACATCAAAGACGTCGCGCATGTATATATAAAAAAAAAACAGGCATCCCCCAGAGCCCACCATTTGTATTAGAATGGAACAAAAAAGTCAAGCTTCTCTATTTTTGAAAAAAGAAAAAAGACGTGTCATGCAGACACCACTTACAAAAAGAACACATTCTCTCTCTTCTCTCTCTCTCTCTCTCTCTCTCACACACACCCCACACACACCCCAACACACACACACACAACACAACACACAACACACACATACGAGCACCCCCCTAAGTTCCCCGGATGCGCAGAAACCACTGACGTCTTTAATTTCAAGTTTTATATCATCATCCAAGTGATGTCATAATAGCTATGACATAAAAAATTTCCGAAAAAAAAATGATAAAATCGTCAGAGCCAATTTGTTTCTAGAAAGCAAAATGGATGGAAAAGTCTTTCAAGGAAAGTTTTATAAGTTTGACAAACTGATTTGGCGACAACTTGAACAGCCTTCTTTCAGCGTACGGGGAAAGTTCAGCCGAGTGAAAAATTTGCGTGTTTTCAATAGGCAGTATCTATGAATAAACGCGTTTTAGATTCAGATGAAAATTGTGATAAATAAAGAATCCCAGTTTCCTTTTGAACTCTGTGTTGTTTATTTGTGTTTGCAAATACGGTATGATGATAGTTTTATTCCAAATAACCCATCCGTTCAAAACGAAAACAAGCCGTCACACATCCCGATGCGCTGCAGGCGGCATTGGCCGAGCTTCGAGCTACAGGGTGTCAAAAATAACGCATAAAATTTGTGTTCATTCCATTTCACGGGGCGTTCAAAATAGGTCAAAATAAAGAGCATGTTTCAAGCTTTATTTCAGTCTATTTCTCTTTTTAGTACGATGTGTTTAAATTAATTAGAATCGAAGTTTTTATGAGGCTTTTTTCAAGTGTTGTCTTTCCAACGTCGTTGCTAAAAAACTTGCGAAAAAAACATAACATTAACGATGCGCTAGAAAGGCCGTTCTCTCTCGAATCCTTTGGGTTTTGTATCAAGCTAAGCGTTTGGTTGAATGCTCAAAAAGCGAAAAGCCAATAAAAGCGAAGGTATCAAATGCAAACATTCGCTCCTTGTCCAAGATTTCAACAATGGCGGAACGAAGCCGAGATCCGACAATGACCGAGTCGAATGCGCTTATTGTTGTTAAATTTGCAAGATGCATTGGGTAAAAATAACGCTTTATAATAACAAACCGAACATTAATGAAACGATTCAGTTTTTTGTTTCTTTTAATACAGTCCCAAGGGCTAGTTATTTTGTTCGTAATTCAGCTGGTGTTCGTCGAGATTAAAACGGGTTTGGGAAATGGCCCACGCGTTGCGCCGTTCGAAGCGATTGTATTTTTGTACAAGACAAATTAATGAAAATAGATATCAGTAATGGGCTTCACTTATGTCGATTCATGTTTTTTGTGAACTGTTACTGATTCCATTACCAAATTAAAGAGAAAAATCGTAGTTAAAAACATCTGTTTGAGACAGATATTCAAACCGGAAGCCAAAACCCGCGCGACAAGAGGGGTCGGGGCTTTGAATTGAAAGCACCGTTTTTCTGATATTGCCCCGATCGAAAACACCGATCTTTAAATGTCATACTTGAAGTGCAAAAGCGTGTTTGAGGATAAAAAAAGGGGAGAGAGAGATTTAGAGTCTGAAGTTGGCAGTAAGGAGGGTGTAGTGGGGGTTGGGGTATTGGCGGGGGGGGGGGGGGGGGGGGGGGGGGTCACTGTCGAGTCAACCCCGACCCTCGATGTTTGGTTTAGCAAATCTAATTTTTCCCCAGTGTATTTCAAATTTGTGAAATTTTAAACTTTTAAGATTTGCTTTCCCCTCCCCCCCCCCCCCCCCCCCCCCCCCCCCCCCCCCCCTCCTTACTGGCAAACCAGCAAGGCTTTAAAACACTTAGTGATTAAAGTAAACTGCTAGAATACAACTACGTGCATTGCATTTCCAAGACATTACATTGTTGTGACAGTAACATTTATGATATTTTATGGTGATTGTATGTTATGCTGCACAATTATGTATTTGCTTTTTAAAAGCACAAACATACTGAACAAACAGAGTAGTTGATAAAAGGTAGAGTCCAAAATAAAGTTAAATCTTTCTTAGTTTAATTTTACCTTTTATTTTAAAAAAAAGATTATAATGTTTATTTATGTTCTTTTCATTCACAATGATTAAATAAACAAGTTAATTCAAAAATCATAATGATGAAATACTTAAAATGTTATTGGCAAGCTTAAATCACACCCCGTTGACAAATAATGTGTTGCAGAGGATGTACCTTTTGTTTACAAAGAACATGCAATACATTTTTGCTTACAAAGAACAACCGATTACTAAAATTTAATTGTAAGGAATGGACGTGAGCAGTAACAAAACCACACACCACCCCACACACCACACACACCACACACACACACACAAAACACACACAACACACGTTTTCACACAATGATGAAGAAAAAGACAGGGAAATTTAAATTCACAAAGAATGCACTCTTAGTTAAGATAAGTGGTCCTTTGCATGCTTTAATTTTTTTCCCCAGTAATTTCACACACGCCACTCACACACACACCACATGATATCACATAACGATGAAGAAAAACAGACTGGGAAATTTACATAAAACATTTCACTCATAGTTCAATTAAGTGATCCTTTTGCATGCTTTATTTTTTTTTTTTTTCTCAGTAATTTGACACACACACACACACACCCACACCACATGATATCGCACAATGATGAAGAAACGGACAGGGAAAAATTTTCATAAATCATGCACTCATAGTTCAATTAAGTGGTCCTGGGCCATGCTTTGATGTTTTTTTCTTTCTTTTCATTGTTTTTTTTCTTTTAACTGAGAAAACGCATCCACATTTTTATTATTTGTTTAACCTTTGCCAGAGCTTGTGGGTGAAAAGTTACCCAGACTGTTGTTTAAATCTTCATAACTCACTCGGTTTTCATAATATGTACTAAAGTTTTATGACTTTGTTTATTGTGTATTTGTGCTTGCCCCCATTTTAAATATTGTGGTGTTTTGGTGGTAAATAAAGGAGAAAATAATAAAAGCTTATAATCCTCATAAAATACTGTGGGTGGCATGTCACCCTACCAATTAAAGAGCATTCTCACATGTGGAGCTTGTGGGTGGCCCGGTCACCCATAATCTTATATAGGCCACAGCCCTTTACCCGACATGCCAGGGTTCATGGGTGGTTGGTCACCCAAAACCTATAGGCCATTTGTCTTTACCACACATGTCGGTGTTCACTATTGGCTGTGTTGTTAGTTGGAGGACCACCCGACCGGATAAAGTGAATGAGGTGTGAGCTGTGTCTCCACTTCAACTTTTCTGAGGCAAGAGCAGTTGGGCTTGGGGACTGTTTAAGTGATGGTGACTGAGGAAGAGATGGAGACATAAGAAGTTATCGCCCATTTTGAGGATGCAGTCATGTTGCATCAATGATGAAATCTGTGAAAATGCCACTGATTGCCTTCTGGGAAAACTTATCTTTACCAAAATTTGGGCCCGAATGTAGTTTTCTATGATGTGATTTGGCAGTGTGTCACAGATCCACTCTCCTGAGAAAGCAGAAAAATTAATTTTCTGAGGAATTTCTCTTGTAAACAACATGATTGTGTGGCCAACCAAGGCAGACACAGATTCGTGCAAAGCATATTTGTGTTTTTCCAGTGACTTCAACATAGTCTCCAAAACAACTATGGCCATGCCCGGTCTGTTCCAATTAACAATGAACTTTGTTTACATAGTCAACCCCAATCTGCCCGTCAGCAAGAGTGCACTTCCACCCTTATCGTAAGTGACCTTTGTTTGGGGGCTGCCAACACTTGTCAAAAGAGCAAAATCATGATTTTATCAATAACAATACAGACAACATCATACCAAAATTTTTTTTGAAATCTGTCAATAAGTTTTGCAAAACTGTCGGTTTTAATTCGGACATCATCAATCATTCGCCCCTGTTGGCCACTTTTTCTAGTTTCAGGAATAAAATGTTAGGTACAAAATAACAAAAATGTACACTCTGATTTTCGGAAATACTGTACAGAAACGTATACAAATTTGGGGAAAAGGTTCATGAAGTAGTTTAGAAGTTTTAGCAATTTTTTAAGTGTGGCGGGCGATTCTACCCCATTTTTCCCCCGTCCAAATTGTTATTTCCTGTTTTTAGCACAAAAGTTTTCATATATGTTTTATAGCAGATACCTCAGAAAAAATGACTTAGCTTAGTACAACTTAGAGAGTTTTGTCCCAAACCACTGGAAACTCTGAAATGTCCATTGTTACTGTGCTGCCCGTGCTTCAAGTACCAATCATGCAAATTCGAAAAGCGCCCGAATTGCGATTTATTACAAGTTTGACACTTTATCACCAAAAGCCATGTAAATGATACCATGGAACTTACTTGTTCAAAGAGTGTAAGTTGTATAGATTGGAACACCAATTTATAACAGAATATATCAATCATGTATGATCCTATTTTGGGTTTCAAACTTGGAAGATATCTCATTTTGTCAGGTGCATAAAACGTTGCAACTTTAAACTGCAATATCTCGAAAACGACTGAAGATTGAGACTTCATTCTTGTTGTGTTTTGTATGTTTTTTTCCCTTTACTTTGCAATGATATAGATTTTAAATATGAAAAACAAAATGCTAATTTTGGCTGCCGGTACCTACGACAAGGCTCCATCATTATCCACAGTCCCATAGGTGGTTCAAAGAATTTTTAGTTTGGTTTCAATGTCGTTGGAAGATCGTGACCGTTGTGGACGTCCAGTTTTAGTTACTACCGATGGGAACGTGAGCACAGTGAAGGCCATGATTACAGAAAATCCTCGAATCACGGAGGATGAACTCAAGGATACTCTAAACCTTTCATCAGGAAGCTTAGACCGCATTCTTCGGCACTATCTCTCTGTACGGAAGCGTTGCGCCCGTTGGGTGCCCACCAGCTGCCTGGGGAGCAGATGTGGGCTAGGGTTGAATGGTGCCAGTTTATGCTGCAAAAATTTGACGGAGGAAGATCAGATTGGGTCTCCCAATATCGTCACAGGTGACGAAACCTATGTTTACCAGTATGACCCCGAAACAAAGCAGCAGTCGTCAGTTTGGCTGTTTCCAGGGGAAACCCCACCTGTGAAATTTAAGAGATCAAGAAGCTGCACAAAGCAAATGATTGCAGTTTTCTTCGCAAGATCCGGCCATGTGACTACTGTACCGCTTCTGGAAAGAAAGACAGTGAACGCTGAATGGTACATCAACACCTGCCTGCCAAAAGTGTTCGAGGCTTGGAGTGCACGGCGACCACGGACCGGTATCCGCCACCTACTTCTCCACCACGACAACGCCAGCGCCCACACGGCAGCTGCAACTTTAGACTTCTTGCAAGAGAACAGCGTGCAGCTCGTCATTCATCCTCTGTATTCTCCTGACCTAGTCCCTTGTGACTCCTTTTTGTTCCCTCGTTTGAAAAAACAACTGAAAGGACACACACACACACACACACACACACACACACACACACACACACACACACACACGCACGCACGCACGCACGCACGCACGCACACACACACGCACACACACACACACACTGTGGGTCTCGATTGGATGACCTGACGTAGGGCAAAACATCAATCCTGGAAGCGCACGCTTTGAACTCTGGCAGAAAGAACCCCCCGCAGTATTCCTGCGCCTTGACGGAGGCCAGACTCCCAGGGGGACAGAGGGCCGCGAGCTCTTCAGACGACACGGGTCCTTTGGCCGTCTGGCACTGGCCGCGCACGTGCCACGCACGCAGGAAGTCGTCTGCGCCCTCCACCATGGCGCCCTGCTTGTCCTGAAAGTCGTCTGCTGGGTCTCCATTGTTGTTCCCACATAGTCCACACAGATTGCGGCGATGGGCTTTACTGACCGTCACCTAACACAAAGATAGGTATTGTCGGTAACGCACTGAAATGTCATAATGTGATTTACTCATTTAGCGCGAGGTTTCAGTCTACCTCACTTTAGGACGCCTGATTTACGAGCATTTATTGAAAAATATTCACGGTTGACGTTATATGCGGTAGAGATCAATCATTGTATGCATAAAAAAGAAATCAGTTTGGAAAAACACGCCTATCTGTAATGTGCCGGAAATAAAGAAGTCGAGACGTAAGTAAACATGGTGAGCATGAACATTGTCACTTGAAGCAGTTTTGTAAGCTGTTTGGTAAGGAAAAATACCTAATACTGTTGCCATCAGGCATTCAGATAATGTGCTCTGTACACTGAACTTGCTCTGCCGAACTTAACGGATTTATGAGAGTAAGCCTATTAGATCTCCTGGGGTGGATGTATGATTTTTTACCCTTTCAATATAATAACCAGATCATTAAATAAGACAAAAGGAATGTTCATTGGTCACTGAACATATCTGGATTATAAAGGCGAACACAGTAACCTAATTCGATGAAGCTGGCCATCATAGCACAGTCAAATGAAGTGAGTGAAATAAGCCGACGTAGACAGTGAAATAGTGAAACAGTTTTAAAAAAAAAAAAAGGCAGCCATTGGACAGTAAGAAAAAAATAATAAAATGGACCGACACATGACAGTGAAATAATCGGAAGAAAACAAGCCGCCATAGGACAGTGAAATAACTGGATGAAATAGGCCTAAACAGGACAGCAAATGAACTAGATGAAACAGACCTAAACAGGATAGTGAAATAAGTAGATGAAATAGGCCTAAACAGGGCAGTGAATTAACTAGATGAAATAGGCCTAAACAGGACAGTGAATTAAACTAGATGAAATAGGCCTAAACAGGGCAGTGAATTAACTAGATGAAATAGGCCTAAACAGGACAGTAGATGAAATAGGCCTAAACAGGACAGTGAATTAACTAGATGAAATAGGCCTAAACAGGGCAGTGAATTAACTAGATGAAATATGCCTAAACAGGACAGTGAATTAACTAGATGAAATAGGCCTAAACAGGGCAGTGAATTAACTAGATGAAATAGGCCTAAACAGGACAGTGAATTAACTAGATGAAATATGCCTAAACAGGACAGTGAAATAACTAGATGAAATAGGCCTAAACAGGGCAGTGAATTAACTAGATGAAATAGGCCTAAACAGGACAGTGAATTAACTAGATGAAATAGGCCTAAACAGGGCAGTGAATTAACTAGATGAAATAGGCCTGAACAGGACAGTGAAATAACTAGATGAAATAGGCCTAAACAGGACAGTAGATGAAATAGGCCTAAACAGGACAGTGAATTAACTAGATGAAATAGGCCTAAACAGGACAGTGAATTAACTAGATGAAATAGGCCTAAACAGGACAGTGAATTACCTAGATGAAATAGGCCTAAACAGGGCAGTGAATTAACTAGATGAAATAGGCCTAAACAGGACAGTGAATTAACTAGATGAAATAGGCCTAAACAGGGCACTGAATTAACTAGATGAAATAGGCCTAAACAGGACAGTAGATGAAATAGACCTAAACAGGACAGTGAAATAACTAGATGAAATAGGCCTAAACAGGGCAGTGAATTAACTAGATGAAATAGGCCTAAACAGACAGTGAATTAACTAGATGAAATAGGCCTAAACAGGGCAGTGAATTAACTAGATGAAATAGGCCTAAAAAGGACAGTGAATAACTAGATGAAATAGGCCTAAACAGGACAGTGAATTAACTAGATGAATAGGCCTAAACAGGACAGTGAAATAACTAGATGAAATAGGCCTAAACAGGACAGTGATTAACTAGATGAAATAGGCCTAAACAGGACAGTAAAATAACTAGATGAAATAGGCTAAACAGGACAGTAAAATAACTAGATGAAATAGGCCTAAACAGGACAGTGAAATAACTACATGAAAGAGGCCTAAACAGGACAGTGAAATAACTAGATGAAATAGGCCTAAACAGGGCAGTGAATTAACTAGATGAAATAGGCCTAAACAGGACAGTGAATTAACTAGATGAAATAGGCCTAAACAGGGCAGTGAATTAACTAGATGAAATAGGCCTAAACAGGACAGTGAAATAACTAGATGAAATAGGCCTAAACAGGACAGTGAATTAACTAGATGAA
>JAFLJL010000811.1:20000-51431 GCA_018398815.1 Conus ventricosus
TATGGTAGAGAGGTAACAGCAAGGCAATTTCCAATACGCTGGAGAAGGCAACATGATCACAGCGACTATGGCTACATCTACACCAGCCGCCGAGGCAAAGTGATTAGCGTCACGGACTCCCGGCTGGGAGGTCGTTGGTTCGATTCCCATCAGAGTCATGTGGGGGTTTTCTTCCTGACCGGCTCCTACCCAGAGTTAAGTTTGCTACGGGTCAGTTGGGAATACTGGGACCACAGTCGAGTTTCATCCACATATTTGATGCATCTCTGACAGCGTTACTCAAATTTCCTGACCAACACTGCAGGTGTCTGTATCTCTCGGGCCTGGTTGACGCCGGGATATATTATGAAAGGAAGCGTAGAGTACAGCCCTGTCATGCAGTCTCAGACCGGAATGGAAGTCCGTAGCATCAATATCCGCAGCATCATCTTCATCATCATCCTCATTCTCATCGACCAGCATAAAAAAAGTCTGAAATTCTGTGGCCCTTCATGCCCTGCTCTCATGGCGACTTCAGTTTCGATGTCCTCCCCACGTCTGTGGCCTTGGTTTGATTCCGTCGGGGTCAACGGTATCGGCGAGTCCATGGCGGCTGTTGTTGGACGGATGTGGTGGCGCCCTTCGGAGGAGAGCTCACTCAAGCCGGTTCCGCGATTAAGCAATTATTGTAGTCAGTATGGGGCTTAGTAGGTGGTGTCCTGCGTATGTTGGATCAGAACAGGCGCCAATGAACTCCACCGAAGTCACACGGCCACAGTGCAGTGTCTCCTCCGGTGGGTTGCCTGTTGACGACTTGATATTGACTGCTCCCTGTGGATTGCCGTGCCGGGACTGCGGCGGGGTCGACCGGGCTGTGGCTGTGGACGGAGTGTCGGAAATGAGCGGCGTGTGTGCACTGACTCCGGGGTTTTGCACAGAAGATGGGACAGCAAAAAAAAAATGCTAGGTCTACAGACAACAAAAACAATTCCTGTCTCACAAAAAAGCAGAACCAACTGGAAGATGACCTTAATACTGCACAGTTTTTATACAACTAAGGGCTAAAACAAGACTCTGCTACACCAGACATGAAAAATGGCACTGGCAGCGAATCTAGAGTTGCTACCAGAAGTGCGAGAAACTGTTTGCTGTCTCAAGGGAGACAAGTCATCAAGGGTGGTTAATTTCTTGCTGATCCACTGATGTACGGACATCCAGAAATCATTAAGGCACTGACATATAATATGGGAAACAAGACACTGGCCAAAGCATTTTTCTAAAATATAATACCTCTATCTAAGAAAAGGCGACCTGCCATTCGGTCAAAACTGCAGGACCATCAGTTCAGTCAGACACCCAGACAAAGTGATGTCGAGGTCATGCTGACATACTCAAAGAAAAGACACGAGAAATCCTTGTGGAAACAGACAGGAATCAGATCGAAAAGCACATGTGAACTCATCTTCAAAATTGTAAAAACTGATTGAGAACCACCTTCAATACGAGCGTGATTTCGACCCTAACTTCATTTACTTTGAGAAAGCTTTTGACCGTATCTGGCATAAAGGTCTGTAACAGGTCACGAGGAGCGGGGGAACTCCGACAACAATTTCATCAAGTCACAACAAAGATGCAAACAGTTTGGACATCACTGTCGGAGTCTTCTTTAAGCAATCGTGGAGTGCGCCGAGACTATCTCTTTCTCCCATTCTGTTCAACGCTGAGAACATAATGCAGAAAATACTTCTGGTCTTCAACTTCGACTTTTGACTACATCTCACTGGAACGCGTTTTGCCAGGCATCGTGCCTTTGCCCAAGCTGTGAAACAACCAGAGAAGGTAAATATCTTCGTTCAAGACCACCCATGTTATTTTGCATGAAAACCCCCTTTTTCACATACAAATCACGTCCATCACATATCAGTTTTGACCAAATTTAACACCTGTTTCACACTAAAATTAACATCCAAAAACCTCTAAAATCGACGTAATTAGCACATTAAAACGGGGCCTTACATGCTAGATAAGATTTGGTGATCGTGAACAAACATATTTACCTTCTCTCCGAGAAATAAAAAGCACCTTAAAATGTATATGGTTTGACTGCTCTACTCCAGACTGGTCCTACTGCTGTTGTTACGTGATACTGCAAACCGATAAAGTGCAATTACTGTCCTGACATCGAAACTGCCCTACCGACTGGTCATGGTGCCGTTGTTACTAGACATGGCAAAATCAATAAATTGCAATTAGTGTTCTAACAGCGAACCACTGCAATGCGACTCATTAGTATCATCGCGCGATGCGCACTTACCAATGGCAGGGAGTATGAGGCCATTTCTGCGCGGCTGGACTTAAATCACGTGACATTAGCAGCCGAGCAGCCCTGTTCTGTCATTTCTTAGTGTGGCGTGAGCAGTGAAGACGTGCTGGGAAAACTGTTTGACTTTAAAAACTGTGTTTCTGCTGTTTGATTTCATGTCTCGTGATAGTGTTTCTTCTTGTTAAGAAGCAGAATTATTAGGTAGTCCTTCACAAGAACAAATAAGGAAATTTGTGAATCGCAAGCAGCAACAGACTAGTTTAATTCTTCCAGTAGGCATGACTCAACAAGTGCAAGCTACTTCCACAGCCTTCTACTCCATTATGGACAGAAGAAGAACAACGTGTACTAGAAGAGAAGAGAATATATCATGAACAGATGGCATTAATTGCTGCTAAGGCTAAAACAGAAGGCCAATGAGACTACCCAACAACAGAACAACAGAAGTATCACACTGTGTGCGTACTGTTAGACAAGTGTTTAAAATAGTAACGATCATGCATGTAACGGTTTCAAAAATAGTAAATGACGCGACTCTAAATATAGTAACGATCATGCATGTACGGTTTCAAAAATAGTAAATGACGTAGGCTCTAAATATAGTAACGATCATGCATGTACGGTTTGCTTGCCTATGACTTTGCGCCTGCCCTGCTTCGGCTGTGTTATTGTTTGTGCTTCGCCGGGCTTTAATGTCCTGCTTCAAACGCCCTGCTACCTGCTTCAGGCTGCCTTTTCAGATGGCCGCCAATAAACTGAAACAGATCCTGTGATTATTGATTCAGGATTCTGCTAAGTGCTTTGGCGGCTGTTTGTTTGTTGTTGTTTTGTTGTTTGTTTGTATTTGTTTGTTGTTTGTTTGTGTGTGTGTTGTGTGTGTATGTGTGTGAGAAAGAGCGTTCTGCCCTACAAGCAATGCAGTAATCCAGGTCAAAGACCTGTATTGATTAACATAATTTATTTAACCACACACGCCCCACCCACTGCCCGCACGCACACATATATAAAACCCTAATGACTCACAGCGTGCTCTTCTACTTCTAATACCATTAATAAATCAGAACAAACAACTTGGCTTTCCTTCTTGATTAGTTATTTTTACATCTAATGAATTTATAGGCCCATTAATTAATTCTTTAAATTCACTGTTTTTTCCAACTGAGATTAATCGATAATCGCAAAACCCCGCCCTAGTTGATGGCAAAACCTTTAGAAGTGTAGATGGATAGCCATCAAACAAATGTATCTGTTCTTAACTGTTGTAAATGAACATACAACATTGGGTTCACAAGAAAATCAGATGGTTTATTACTTCAAATTTATAAACATCTTCTCTTGTACTAAATCTATAACTCTGGCATACTGGAAAGCCTAAGATTTTAGCCAGGCCTTAGGGAAAGTATACTCTCTTCTTTCTTCTAGTGGGAAATGTATAGTAATTCGAGGTTTGCTTCGTTAATTTTAACAATATACCATATTCGCCAAGTACTTCTTTTAAAGAACAAAAGTTGTAATAACCATCAGCTATTGCACATGAGTATTTGATTGCCGCCCGTTACTAATATTGATCCAGTTATTTTGAGCCCCCTCATATATGTTAGCCCACATAACTTTAAACCAATTTCTTTAAGGGAAATTTCCTACAACTTCTGCGCCAATTAACAATTGGATACGTTAAAACACACGCTCGTTTTGCTTGGTGATATAGATGTACATCTTTTTATAACTATTTAAAAAATTAATTTAAATATAACGAAAGTGTTATTAACGTCCACGGGACTGAGCCTTGCTACTTTTCTAGTATGCTCTTCTACTTCTAGCTTATTAATAAATCAGAACAAACAACTGGCTTTCCATCTTGATTAGTTATTTTTACATCCAATGAATTTATAGTATCCCAAATTAATTCTTTAAATTGCTGTCTCCATCAAAACTATATAACTGATAATCGCAAACCCCCGCCCCATTTGGTAGCAAACCTTTAGAACTGTTGACGGATTGCCAGCAAACAAATTAGACATGTTCTTAACTCTTGTAAATGGACATACAACTTTGGGGTTCACGAGAAAATCAGAAGGTTTATTCCCTTTAAATTGATAAACATCTCTTGTACTAAATCTATAATTTTTGTTACTGCTGTAAAGCCTAAAATTCGAGCAAGTCTTTAGGGAAAGTGTACTCTCTTCTTTCTTCTAGTGGGAAATTTATAGTAATTTGAGGCTTGCCTCGTTAATTGTTAACAATATCCCAAATTCGCTAAGTTCTTCTTTTAAAAGAACAAAAAGTTGTAGTAGCCATCAGGTATTGTTATATGTTACGTGATTGCCTTGTTCGCCATTAACATTAATCCAGTTATTCTGAGCCTTTTCAGATATGTTAGCCCACAAACTTTAAACCCAATTTCTCTAAGGGCAACCCTATAATTGCCGCGCCTATTGTCAATTGGGTGCGTTAAGAACACACGTTTGTTTTGTTGGTTTATATAGATGCGCATCTTTTTTATAACTATTTTAAAAAACTATTTAAAAAAACTATTTAAAAATGGTAGCTTTTGAATATATTGAACATGCTTCTTACAATTAGGAGCGTTTTATAACCCCAATCTTGGACTTCAGCAATTTAACCATTGCAGTAGATGGATCTACGGCTTCCAAGTTAGACTTGTAAACCCGCAACTAGATATTTAAATCCGCCAATAAAGAGTGACAGAGTACCATCAGCATGGACATCCCACCCATGGCTTTTTCCAGAATCAGTTAAATTTTGCCGTTACTGCGCAACTACTGGCTGCGGTGTTTCATAGCAGACCATTTAAACCACCCTAATCTTTAGTAAGGTCAGTATATAACTTTCATGTTTATTACCAGTACAGACGCATACTAACTGAACTACAAGTAGTTCTCCCCTAACGACAACGCGTTTTATCCATTCAACAGCCCAATGAACAATAATGCTATGAAAGAATCTGCAACGAATTTAACATTGATCCTTCAACTGATTTAGACAAAAGTTAGACCGCAATCATGGGTTAGGCAACATTGTATTGTGGGGGCGCAAAAAGAGAATATCTTATGACTACTGGCCTAGCCACACCTCTTTTCACCAAAAGCACAAGTTAGATTGGGATCAATAGAACAAAAACACCCTAATGCCTGGACAACATTTATCTTAGATAAAGTAAAGGTTTAACAATGCCAGGCGTGCAAAGACTTAATGACTCCATAAGGACATACGTTTGCTGTCTATTAGGAGCACAAGCACAGACCAAGTCTAGCATAGTTGTTTCAATCTACAGGTTTTGATGCTAGAAAACAATTTCTAGCTAATTTAGAAGATGCTATTAACTCTGCTTTTTGATTTGCCTGCTAGCATACAAAGGTATCAAGACGTTCTTGCACATGCTAGGTCAAAGGTTGACTTTGTTGTAGGCCATGGATTATACATGCTACCTCTGACCTTATACTACAGATTGGCATGATACGAATTATAACAATGAAATCCTCATAGCTGGATACGACCAAGACTTAGGGCACATAAATGGTTAAACACAAGGCCGCCCCATCCATTTTAAAGAAGTACCTAGCCCTGAAGAAGGCGATCCAGTTATAAAACACCCCAGAAAGCAGCCCAACCAGAAAGCGCCCCACAGCCAGAAAGCAGCTCAGAAAGCTCTCCACCTGTTAATGTACCTCGAAACTGACAGCCTTTACTAGCGAAAGACGGCCTTGTTGTGTTTTTAACTTTTACTGGATTAGCTATACTTTATTTCACTAAAAATTAATCCAGCAGCTAGCACCCTAACTCCATAAATGGTCGGCCATATAACCAGCCACCTTACCTATGTAGACAAAACCCAACTAACGACACTGCCTATTATTCCAGGCAGAGCATCAAGCGCTTTGGCAGCTAACTTCTTTAATAAGTTTGCTAGGTGGTGTAATTGTTTTCTAATCCAATTTTTTACCAGGCTGAGGTGTTGGAGGCGTTACTGGCCCTGTTGGTGCACTGCCAGTTAAAGCTTTAAACGAGTGTAGAGATAGCAAACCCAACAGCCGTTAATATGCAACAATTGTAATCCCCTCTTCTCTGAACAGAATCCTTATTCTTTCTGCTACGTAGTGTTTTCATGAAGTATTTTGTTTATAACTTCTCTGATTCTGGTTATTTGTGATTCTAGATGTCCTCTGTTAATAGAAATCGCGCCTAACAGTTCGTCTTTTGGTTCATTAATCCTGTAATTTTTGCTGTATTCTAGCCTTTTCTTCTAGTCCTAAATTGTTATCGTCTGCATCAGTCAGTTTATTTTTTTCTTCTTCTATATCTCTTTCTAGCTCGCCAAGTTTTGCTGTGTTGTGCATTAGTTCACCCCTTATTGTCTGTAGAGCTTTATCAAGGGCCTTACGCTCTCGATCAGAATATTGAGAATTAACAAGTTCTTTTACATCTGCTTCCTCACTTAAACTCGTTTCAATTTCTGCTATTAGTTCATCTGCTTCTTGTACTTAAATCTTGAAGGGGTTTATGTATTGTATTTCAGATTGTGTTGGCAACCTCCGCCCCCAGTTCTGTAAACGACTAACGGCCTTCGGCTCTAAGCTCTAAAAGGTTTAATTGTTCTGCCTTAGCATAGGAGTTTTCGTCTAATTGTGCTTATTTTTAAAAACTTGTTGGGTTTTGCATTGAAGTAACCTTTGCGCGCTCTCCAGAACCAGTTCTTATATACAAATGCCCACCATCTTCCTCAAAATCGTTAGGATCAAGCACGTCTGGCAGCTCTCGTCCTATGCTTTTATAGAATGATTCAATTCACTGTCGCAATAGTTCTTGGCGTTGTCTGGTGAGTAAAGAACCCGCTCCTTCAATTTCTTCTTGCAATGAAGGACCTAGTTCATCTTCATCTTCTTCTTCAATAGGATCAATCGCGTCAAAATCTTCATCCATATTTTTTATTTATATTCTTTTTTGTTTTTTTAAAAAATGAACTCATACGGTTGTGACCTTGATCCATATAGAAAAGAGAAGAACCCCACGGCGTAAAAGTGTATAAGGCAGACTGTAATTTTAGTGTAAATTACTCCATCAACAGTTCAGCCTGGACAAGATTTAATAGTTAGGTTCCCTGATCTTGGCGCTGACGATGTTATAATGCCAGGCACTGCTAAACTATCATTCAAAATAGATATTACATCGGCAGATCCTAATGCTACTGTTGTTGCTATTTAGGCAGAGCAATCGTTAAACATATGGTAATCAAACTGGAGGGCAACAGAAGTCTTTGTACTAGGCGAGGCTGACATTTTTGCCCTTTATTCTGATCTATGGCTGCCTAAAAAAGAAAGAAAAGAGTAAAGTTTATCAGGGAATACAAGACACAAAACGGTCTCAAGCACAGAGTTGGGGCTGGGGATGCAAAGAATGATGTTAAAAGAGAGGATAGCAGAAGCATTTGGCAACAGATTCTGCATCCCTCAAATTTTTGAACTGTTTAAAGACGCATATGCCATATTACCAAGGCGCACTAAAAGAAAAACTTACTTATAATGACATTTAATCCTAGCAGTTCTGTTGTTTTGTCAGAAGATCCTGAAGCTACATACGCGGTTAGTGACATTTCTTTGAGTTTGATGTTGTTTACTAACCCCGGACTGGCCAGAACAATCTTAACCCAGTATAAAAGTAAAACGGTTATTTATTATGAAAACGTTATACACGCCATTACAGAAAATAGAAACAAGCGAGACACTCTTTGGAACATACATCTAAATCAGTCTCTGAAGTCTTTAAAGGAATTTTGTTCTTGTTTACTGAAGAAACAACCCTTTTCAGAGAGAATCAGAAGTGTTTTATAATCCAAAAATTGAGAAGGTTGACTGTGTAATAAATGGCAGGTCTGATCGGCTGTATTCAGGGCGTTGGACTTTTACCTCACCAACACTTCGATGAAATAAGAAAGTTGTTCGCTGGAGGTAGGCAAAGAGATCCTGCAGTTGATCGCGTATGAAAAAAACTTCGCCTTTATGATGTAAGACTCGAAGACTACTTAATAACTAAATATGGGCTGTGGTTAGATTTTAGATCCACATTTGACAACAGATTGTTTGGAAGTGGAGAAAGGATAGGACAAGATGGTATACAAATAAATATTCGCAAGAAACCAGACGGAGACGGTCCAATACAAATGCATGTTTTTATGGTTTGTGACGCACAGTTAAACATTGAAGAAAACAGACTAAAAGACGCAGCTCATTAAAATGCAGAAGAAATATTCTAATAAAAACAGATGGATAGCTTGATGTTTCTGCAAAGATCCGCACTGTTCTCTTATCTGCGGGATTAAACTGGGTGTGGAAAACTGTCTTCGTACTTGATTTGTTACAAACAATATACAGGTTTCATTACGAGCACATTGTTATATTCTGCACAACCATTAAGCACAACAAGTCTTACAAAGAAAGGGAAGTTTTTTTGGGAAACAGACGATAAAAATATTTTTAGTTGATCCTAGCGACAAACTGAGCGACTGTTTAGAACATTATTTATAGACTATTTGAGGGAACGAAACCTGTTTATTATTGAGGGACTGTTCAGCTGAACGAGACATTGTTAAAAAAAAAAAAGCTCTGTCAAAGCTAGCCTTTTAGCGGTCATCACGCCTTAGTTTCATGTGTGGCTCTTAACTCAAAATATAATGCTGTCGTAAAAGACTTTCGATCGCAGTTAAAATCGTTGTATTATTTTACACTAAGGACAAAGATAGTTTTGAAGAATGTTTAAGTGAAAATTATATAATAAGGGACAAAGATTGAGCTAAAAAAATAAAAGAGCAGTTAGAAAAATTAAACACGCTAAGCTATGCTTACGGACTGACCCCCCAGTTCGATACATTTGTTTATTATAATTTGTTTATTATTGATTGCTTATAACAATTTGTTTATTATAATTTTAATTATAAAAAGAATGTCTCGAGGGCCAGAATCAAAAGCGGAACTAGCTCCTAAATCCACTGCAGTAGAGCTAAAGACCTAGGAGACAAAAACTGAGTTTGATCTAATGGAGTGCCAGGAAATGTTTATGGATTTGAGTACACAGATGATGGGGTTTACAAACGAACAGAAATTAAAGACAAAAAGCGACAGCAATATCCACCCTAGAACAGATAAGAAATTAAGGGCAAACGATTTTGGCAACATGAATACAAAATTCATAAAAGAGAGAATGTTGGGCGTTGTTTCCCTGAAATTGACTGGAATTTAAAGTTTGAACTACGGAGCCCCAATGTATACTATGATAAGAAAAACAATTTTAGAAAGGCTTTGAAATGCAGGACTCATTCTTGTTAGCTAGTTCCAGGAACACAACAGAAAAAACAGATTGAAATAGCTTGGCAGGGCACTGAATATATGCTACAGAGAAAGAAGTCCTTAGCTGAAGTGGGGGCGACACTGTCGGCTTAGAATTTACCCCAACGCTACAGGTACTACCTAGGCAAATGACGATGATTTTCGCTTATTTATTACTCCGAGGGAGGGCGATCCTAGTTTGCCAGAACATACGTTAATTAGAGGCATACAAAATAAAGGCTAAAAATTTGGGAAATGCCCCTTTTAAGCTCGTTATTGTTATTACTAAAAACGGAGATGAAATAAACGCCCTTGCATCATCTAACAAGGTTACTGTGATGGTTGACAAAGACAAACTAACAGTACTTGACTTTTATTTCCCTTAAGTATGTTGATTTTATTGCGTTTTAGTCTGTTGATGAAGTGCTGCCAGAAGGATTACTAAGAAGATATATATAAGATTAATTAATAAAAATAATCTTGATTAAAATGGAGGTTCAACAGTTTAGGTTAGAGCAAATAACTGAACTTCAAAAGGAAATAGAAAGCGACTTGGATAAGTATAGGATTACTAGAAAGAAATATGCTAAAGCTTTAAATACTTTTCTTATGTAATTACGGCTCCTCAGCTGTAGCTAGCGTAAGTGCTGGGTCTGGTGTTGCTCTTTTAGCCACTGGGGCTGGGGCGCCAGCCTCTTTGCATTAGGGGGCCTTGGTTTAGGTTTAGGCGCCATGTCTATGATTGTAAGTGCTGTTTTAAAAAAATTAAGTCCTAAATTACAAAAGCACACTGCCATTGTTGCCCTGGCATCAGCAAAACTTTGTTCATTAAGATTAAGAATAAGCAAATCATTACAGGATGAAAACATTACAGACGAAGAATTTCAGAAGCTTATGGCTGACGGCGATGATTACAGACGACAAAAAATTGAACTTCAAAAGGAGTGGAGAAAGACGTTTACTTCACGACAGGTAGATACTGATGCAATTAAAGAGAACATGAAAAACAAACACATAATCGGTTAAATCCAAAATAGGGTAAAAAAAATAAGTTTAGCAAAAAAATAAGTTTAACAAACACTATTTTTTTTGTTAACTTACTGTGTTTGGCGGGACAACTTGCAGCTCTTCACGAACAAACGATCTTTTAGGGGCAGGTTTTTTAGACGAGAGAGTCTCTCTTAAATAGTATACGGGAGGGGATGTTTTCATAATTCGTTCAACTTCATATACATCTACGCTCCATATAGGGTCTGTGGCTCTAATTCTAACATCGCCCTCTGCCTCTCCAGGAGCATACAAGTATCTTACTTTTAGTCCAAACGGCAAGAGTTTTTGAGTCCCCTGCGCATCTTCAGTAATGCTATTTTTTTTAACTTGATTGCGTTTACTGGTTTAAGACTTGTTGCTTTAAATTCTTCATTGTTCATGGCACGTAAGACTGATGGCAATCTTCTAACCCATTCTGTGTTGCGCGTTCTGTACTTCGTAGTGTCCAAAAATTTTCTCTGTGATATTGATAGGTAAACAGGCGTTCAGCTAGATTCTTATTTTAAAGTTTTCCACTAGGGCTTGTGACCGATGGTTGCCTGGATCCCTCTCCTGACTGTAACATGATGTTTTAAAAACAGTTGGTTTACAGAACCTTTAAACTCTTTTCCATCATCAACTTGAACCCTCCTAGGATACTTTAATGGGCCTCGCATGTATATTTGTTGTAAAGCCACAGCCACAGCAGTTGAGCTTTTATCCGTTAAAGGTTCGGCGTCTTTGTATCTTGAAGCCATGTCAAACAACTGTCAGAGCATACTTAAACTTTTTTCTTCTAAACTTTGTCATGTGGAAGATACAGCAAGTCCATCTGGTGGGTGTCATTAGGAACTGAGTTAACAAATCGAGGCCTTATTATTCTTTTGGGGGCAGGCAGATATATTTGCCAAATTGCTTGTTTTGAAAGCCAGCCTATCGCATCTGATTCAGACACTCTAGCAGCTTTACTCAGTTTTTCAATAGCAGTCTTTCCTTTCCAATACCCTTTAGGAGAATAATATATTTTGTGCTTATTCCATAAGAAGGACTGTATTTTAATTGTATTTTTTAAATTTTTTTTTAGATTGAGTATGCGAGAAGAGAGATTGCTCCCATAGCACCTATAAAAGCCTATCTCTGCTATTTTCTGTTCCTCAGATGCTCATAAAAGTCAGACAGTTCTGGCGGCGGCGATGTTAGAAATTTTTCCTGTCACTATGTAATACTCATTCATTGCGTCTCAACGTCTGTAAATGTGTGCTCTGCATGCCCCTGTTCTCTTAACTTTTTATTAATAAAGTCTAAGTGAGCAATTTCGTCTTTTCTCATAAGCGTCTCTCGCCTTAGCTAAATCTTCTATTGCCTTGTTATGACGTTCTCTCTCTTCATCGGACCGTAATTTACTAAACATATAACTGCTTCCAGAGAAGGCCAATGCATTAACAATAGCTCCTCCTACCATCATAACTACTCCCGCCAATCTTTTTATAAATCAATATTTTATGAATTAATCTTTTCTATGAACTAATATTTCTGGGATAATTCCCTGCGCAATAAGAAAGTCTTTTGGGGCAATTCCTGTTCTCTTAACTTTTTATTAATGGCGTCTAAGTGGGCAATTCGTCTTTTCTCGTAAGCGTCTCTCGCCTTAGCTAAATCTTCTATTGCCTTGTTATGACGTTCTCTCTCTTCATCGGACCTCAATTTACTAAACATATAATTGCTGCCGGAGAAGGCCAAAGCATTAACAATAGCTCCTCCTACCATCAGATCCAATCCAGACATCTTTTTTATAAATTAATATTTTCTAGATTAATCTTTCTATGAACTAATATTTTCTGGATAATATTCTGTGCAACAAGAAAGTCTTTTGACGCAATCCCTGCAGTAATTACAACTATAACCTTAACAATGTCCTCAATGTCTAACCTTCCTAGGTCAGCTGGCTTCATTCTAAACATGTTTTTTGCTAACACGCTATAGCCTATACTAAGACCGCTAATCACAGCAGAATGGTAAATCGTATTGATAATCTTTTTTTCACTCATCTTTTTATTAACTAAAAAAATAATTAAAATAATCATAATACGAAAGGCTGTCTATGTGCTTTTTAATCAAATAATCTTTTGTTGTTAAAGCTAAAGATAAAGTAGCAACTAGTTTTGGCGAATCTTCTATCTTTCCCATGTTAGGCGGTTTTATTCCTAACAAACATTTTGCAAGGGTTAGAATAGACTATAACACCAACGATAGGCACTGCATAATTAACCAACGTTAAACTCATGGTTTTAAAAGTATATATTATTTTTTATTGTTTTTAAATGGATTGTTACGAACTATTAAAGTGTGAGGAGCAAGCAGGCTACTCAACAGACAACTGCCATAAAGAAAGATTATACTCTCTGGCTGCGTGTGGAAAAACTAAACAGTATTTAGGTGTTGAACTAAGTATTGAACAGATTCAACAACTGTCTACATCAGACATTGAGAAGTACTACGCTAGGTACGAAGCACAGCTAGGGTCAAAAATGGTTAGATCAGTGGGTCAGACAATGATTAGTAAATATGCTCAGTTAGTAAGTAAGATAGCGCCGGTTTGATTCAGAAGAAGATTAAAATATGACTTATCGCAAGATCCCGGGTTTAAACAAGTCCCTAGAAACTCTTGCATGTGACATGTATTACAGATTTGGGACGATGTTATGTCCAAATTTATCATGGGGTTAATTACTTTTAATCATATTAATTTTGATCAAATTAAATTTAATCGCAATAAAAAAAATGAGCGATCAGGAGAAGAAGACGTCGCAGGACAATCCGCAGGAGCAGAATGTACCACAGGAGAATGTGCCACAAGTGAATGTGCCACAAGTGAGTAATTGTTACTAAAACTAAAAATCCTGGACGTATTGAGGCTGGGCGTAAACTAGCTGAATGGAACAGACTGCAAAAAGCAAACCAATCAGCAAAACAAAAATTGTTAGATAGTAATACAACATCACCGCCAGCACCAACAGCTCAATTAACAACAACACAATCACAAACAAACAATAAGATGTATTATTATGTATTGGCTGCTGTTGTTGTTGGTGGGGAGTTTTAGCATACAAATGTCTAACGCCATACTTAGCAGAAAAGTTACAATCCCCCACAACCCCAGTAAAAGAAGAAGAACCAACTTCTGCAAAAAAAGAGCAACCTCCTGTTGTAGACCCATTTTCTATGTAATAGTTTTTAAGAACTAGATAAAGTACAAGTTAAGAACTAGATAAAGTACAAGTTAAGTTAGTTATAGAAAGTACTTTTTAAGTTAAGTGCAAGTAAATTACAAGTTAAGTGTAAGTAAATTATAAGTTCTTGTCAAGTACTAGTTAGGTTCTTAAATAAGTTCTTGTTAGGTTATTAAGTTAAGTTCTTGTTAGGTTCTTAAATAAGTTCTTGATAGGTTCCTAAGTTAAGTTCTTGTTAAGTCAGTCAAGTTAATCTTTTAAAGTTCTCCAATGCCCTACAGCATATGAAAACTCAGGATTGATGTAAGTTCTCTTGTTATTGTTAGAGACTAGTGATTTCTTGTTAACTGCAGTTGTGTTTACTTGATGAAGAGTAGAGCGCAGATTAACATTTGTGTGATGAAATACTTGTTTTCAAAGAGAGCTTGCTTGTAGTTATCGTGAGATATATTTTTTTTGACAACTTCTTTACTTATACCCTTAGCCTTCTTCATTACAGAAGTCTGGCTAGCAACGCTATACATCTTCGCCCGCAAACCAACATATTCTTTTATAACTGTTCCATTATACTTCATCCTTCATCTTTCCAATCACTTTCTTGTTCACAGTTGAATGTAAAAGGGCTGTCTTTAGGATAGTCGCATGTGTCGTACCATCCATCAGCTCCTTTAGCCACTTCTGTTTCTAAATCCTTATAGAAGTCTTCTGTTGGGACGTCTAGAATAAAACTATCAGTGTCTGTATAAAGAACTCTTGCTTCTGGGTACCGCGGTTTAAATTAGTCGTACAGAAATTCTAACATCAATAACTTTGACAACTCTAATACGGTGAAGCCGATAAACACTGGCTTGTCCAACTTAACATCCTTTTTCTTCCCCATAATGCCAACTAGGCTGTCGTTAAATCTTCTAAAGTCTTGATAGTTAGGTTTAGAGGCAAACTTAATTGCTTGGTTTTCTTTTGTAACTAATTTTACATCTTTACGTTTGTGTGGATTTTCCATAGTTTTGCCAAAACAGCTGTTGTTCATCAGTTTAAAGAAGTCTTTTTCTGAAGCGTCAGTGGCTTGGGTTCTAAGATCAGTATTCTTCTTGATGTATGGCCTCATAAAGGGCTCTTGGTCAAAAGCAATGATTCTATGAACAGCTGTCAGTTTAGTCCGTTTTCTTAGGTAAAACTGTAGAGTCTGTAATGGCACACATATTTAGTTTTGTTGCGAAGATTAGGCACAAGTTTAGGAGGTTCGATAGGACTCATCTTTAAATCTTTCTGCGGCTAGGGGGTAATCGTTATGAAGATCGTGTAGTTCATAAGGATTTTTCTAAGTCTACTTCCAAGATTAGACCTATTGGATTATTAGCTGGAAGCTGTGACAACATATTAACACAGTATTGACATCATGAGGCCCCTTTTTTCATTGTAAAGTTTCTCAGTGGAAGCGGTTGACTCATGGCCCATCCATACAGATTGTTGGCGTCTAAGTACATTAGATAGTTAGATGGTTTAGTTGGATCATAATCGTCTAAATATTTGTTGTTGGCTTTGCAGTAAGGATGTGAGGCCAATGCTAATACCTCCCCTCAGCCATCTTCAATAATCTGGAGTGTGGGTAGATCAGATATTAAGTCAATCTGAATGTTTGTAGACTTTAAGAAGGCGTCCCAAGAAAGGCCTGGGCAGAGATGTAATGTGATGAGTCTAAGCTGCAATGTTTCATGCATGTAGTTCTGTAATTCTGAAAGATGTCTGCTAATAAACACACGTCAGCCAATAGATACTGATCATGATAATCGCCCATTGTTTCACAGTGTAATTCTGTCCAGGCTTTCTGAGCGTATTCATATTCAGAATCAGTTATGTCTTTGCCTCTAAGACTAGAAAAGAAAGGCGCCTTTAGGAGGAAGCGAGTCTTCATCAAACCTATCCCACGAGTTCATGTATTCATAAGGATAAACTCCTTTGCGCACTAAAGATGGATCAAAGTATTGTTTAGTTATTGGATAGTCTTGTAGAGATCCTGCTAACTTATCTAAACTCCCCATCAGATGTTGGCAGAGTCATAGAAGGATAAACAGTCAAGAGTAAAAGTCATGTACTTTTCTGAAGATTGTGCAATGCAGGTAACCCGCTTATATTCAGAAGTCACTGCTTGCATGATGAAATGAGAATCGTAACCTCGAAGGTTATGAAGAAAGATAGGCAGTTTCCATGTCTTAGGGTCAACCTTAAGTTGAAGATTACAATTGTTGTACGCAGCCCCTCTAAACTTTCCGCTAATGTGATCGTGGTCTCTCACTGTGTCACCTAATAATTCTCTGTTACATATCCAACAGTGTGTAGATGAGTCATAACGTTCTTGGTCTTCAGGAGTCATAACAATGTCTGAAAGATTTAGTTGGTTGGAGTAGTGATTACGAACTAGTTTCATCTGCTCTAAAAATTTGCTAGCTGCGTTTTGGGGCCCTCTGTAAATCTCTGGTGTCGTGTGTTGACCGTCTGGGCCTAACAACAATAAACGCATAAGAACAGATCTGATGGTGGGTTAATAAGGTTGTTTTTTGTTCTTGCTGTTGTGGGCCATAGTACTGTGGCAAGATTGATTCAAAGTCAGCATAAACCGCGTATGGACTCATCTGCATTTTGTGTAAATTTTAAAACTAACTTTAGACCTGGTTTAGGTGTGAGGAGTTTTTGGTTTCACAGTCTACAAAAAATTTTACAATGAGTTCTATGACTGGCAGCTGCTTCTATAGTGGGGATTCTAACCAAACACCTTCTGCAAAGCCCTTGTTTAGCATGATCCTTTGATGTAAAAACCATAAGTCTGCTTATTGTTCTGATTAATACATAATGACTCTTTGTACTATCTTCAAACAGTATCAAATCTATATGTTTGTCAATTGGTTCGCCTAAAGTAGGAGCGTTGGGAGAAACCCTTAGAGGCACTAGATTATCTACTACAGACCATGTATATACGTTTACAGTGATTGGTTTGTTTTGTTCTTCAAACTGAGATATACTGTTTATACTTAATGGAAAGGTTATGTTATCAAAGTTCAGCTCTTGTTTATATGCTTCATAATTGGAAACTCTGTTTGCATGATTTTTAACAGGATGTAAATGCGCTAAAACACACCACATAAAACACATGTTGTCAGAATTATGTATGTTTAAAACTGCTCGTTTTAACTCTAACTCTTTTGGAAGATAAATGTAAGAATTGCCGACTATAGGATAGAACTTTGTTTGTCTCAATTTGATTTCAAGGACTGTTTCCTTCAGACCAGCCAGAACCCCTTAACTTTGCCTCCTCACTTGCATGGTTAAACTGTGTAAGCATGTAGTCAGCCCAGTTTAGAATTAAAGTCGTGATAGCTGATTACTTCTTTCTGCCTTGTTGAAACCCAGACTGGCATGTTAGTATCATCAGGCGTTATATAATCAATTAGAACGGCCAACAGCACTTTTATGGCGGCTCCATTTGAAGAGACTCTGGGATTTTAGAGATAGCATGTGCCACGCTTTCATGAATATTTGTAGGGTTAATGATGTCCATGTCCGCCTCACTAAAACATATTGCTTATTTGTTTGTCACTACTGAATATTTTTTTCCATCGTATATAGTTTTACGGTCCCCGGATTTACTTGTGGTCGTCATTTTTAAAGCCAAAATATTTACGTAAATCAAAAAATAAATGTATATAAAAGTAAGTAAAACAAGCTTTTTATTCTTCCCCCCAAGCGTTGCAACACTTCAAGACATGTCAACCTTACAATAACACCGCTAATATTTTAGCTTTTTCTGAATCACTACAGTCAATGTTCATCACTTTGGTTGCTTCGTTAAATAGTTCACTATTATCTTTTATTATATTGTCTACATCATTCTCAAACCCAAATTCACTAAAATCAATGTTTAATAATTTCATTGTCTCGTTAATAGTTCATTACACTTCTTTAAATCAGATACACTGAGTTCGGCAGCCATTTTTAAATCTAAATAAATAAAAAATAATTGTAAATTCAGCTGTTATTCACAGTTCACCTTTTCTAATTGTAAAAAATGTTCAGGTTTAAAGGTAACAGTTACTCCTTCAAGATCATCAGACACATGCAAGTCAGCATCTCAGGGGCAATATTATCAAGTAAATGGCAAAAAAATTTATAATTGGTTTAGGACAAGACTCTGAGATTTTACTAATGGCTTCCATTACGCTTTCTCGTTAGTTAAACTTTCAAAAAGTTCTGTTATAATTCATCAAACCACGGTCTTTAACTCTTCTTTATCAACTCCTGCACTAATCGCCCACCCAAAATCATCAAATATTTCTGTAAGCGTTATAACTACGTGGGGGTTCATTTTTTAAACCCAGATTAAAATCATAAATACAAAATTAAGTAAGTAAGCCGCTCCTCTTCGTAAGCATTTGTTGTTGTTAGTCGTAAAAATTGATCTTCATTAAAGCAAATAGTTACTCCTTCGGGGCCAGTAGAAACGTTAGATTAGCATCTTCAGAAGCTATATAATCAACTAAAATGGCAAATAACTTATAATGGTTGGGGCCAAGAATCTGGTATTTTACTTATAGCCTGCTTAACGCTTTCTCGCATGTCTATGCGATTAAAAAGATCAGTAATTAATTCTTCAAACCTGTTCTTTAACTGATCTTTATCACTCCCCTTCCCCAATCCAACTCGTAAAGTATATTAATAAGCTCTGTAGCTAGTTCGGTCTTCATTTTAACCCCCAAAAAAAAAACGACAATTAAAAAAATAATTAATTCTGTAAACCCTTAATTCTTATGTTCTCGGAGAGAATGTAAATATGTTTGTTCACGATCACCAATCTTATCTAGCATGTAAGGCCCCCGTTTTAATGTGCTAATTACGTCGATTTTTGGAGGTTTTTGGATGTTAATTTTAGTGTGAAACAGGTGTTAAATTTGGTCAAAACTGATATGTGATGGACGTGATTTGTATGTGAAAAAGGGGGTTTTCATGCAAAATAACATGGGGGTCTTGAACGAAGATATTTACCTTCTCTAACCGATGTGATCACAAGTCGGAACTGTTAAAGCCTGTACATTTATGTAGCCTGAGGAGAAGCCGAGCAAGGCAAAGCGTAGATACAATTAGCGAATTTTCTGCCAAGCCCGAGCACAACCGGGGGTGAACTTTTGAGGAGAAACACGGCCCTGACTGGACAAAGAAACTGAATGTTCAACGCCAGTTCGTGGTGTTCTTAGACGATTCCATGGTGAGCGCGTAACCGAAAGAGTGTTTCCATGGCTAGGGAGGGATCTGAATTCATCATGAGGCGGATATGTTGTGTCAGTCATGGGGGATAAAGCATATGGAATTCACCAAGGAGAAATATTCAGCTTTCTTTCATAGTTAAAACTTTCTTTTAACCAGGGTCTGTCCATTATGTACATGGCATAAGCATGATCCAATAGTAATGAGGAGAAATTATTTCAGTCAATCGTAGATCGTTCTTTGTTTTTTTCCTGCTTCCCAGCAAGTGGTGTCGGCCTGAACATAAAAAAAATCGCTGACCTTATCCACTCCTTCCTACTATTATCACGCCTATTTCTTTCTCTTTCTCTTTTCCTTTCCCCTTCCTGCCCTTTCTCTCACACACCTATAACAAACACCACGGCTAAGACAGATGTCCACAGAACAGACCACACATCTGCATCTTTTTGCACTATGTCTTTATCTATTCGGCAATTTGTTTTTTGTATCTATCAAGCGATCTATCTTTCTTTATTCCTTTAGCCATCTGTTTCCACTATATGTCTTTATCTATTCGGCAATTTGTCTTTGTATCTATCAAGCGATCTATCTTTCTTTATTCCTTTAGCCATCTGTTTCCACTATATGTCTTTATCTATTCGGCAATTGTCTTTGTATCATCAAGCGATCTATCTTTCTTTATTCCTTTAGCCATCTGTTTCCACTATATGTCTTTATCTATTGGCAATTTGTCTTTGTATCTATCAAGCGATCTATCTTTCTTTATTCCTTTACCCATCTGTTTCCACTATATGTCTTTATCTATTTGGCAATTTGTCTTTGTATCTATCAAGCGATCTATCTTTCTTTATTCCTTTAGCCATCTGTTTCCACTATATGTCTTTTATCATATTCGGCAATTTGTCTTTGTATCTATCAAGCGATCTATCTTTCTTTATTCCTTTAGCCATCTGTTTCCACTATATGTCTTTATCTATTCGGCAATTTGTCTTTGTATCTATCAAGCGATCTATCTTTCTTTATTCCTTTAGCCATCTGTTTCCACTTATGTCTTTATCTATTCGGCAATTTGTCTTTGTATCTATCAAGCGATCTATCTTTCTTTATTCCTTTAGCCATCTGTTTCCACTATATGTCTTTATCTATTCGGCAATTTGTCTTTGTATCTATCAAGCGATCTATCTTTCTTTATTCCTTTAGCCATCTGTTTCCACTATATGTCTTTATCTATTCGGCAATTTGTCTTTGTATCTATCAAGCGATCTATCTTTCTTTATTCCTTTAGCCATCTGTTTCCACTATATGTCTTTATCTATTCGGCAATTTGTCTATGTATCTATCAAGCGATCTATCTTCTTTATTCCTTTAGCCATCTGTTTCCACTATATGTCTTTATCTATTCGGCAATTTGTCTTTGTATCTATCAAGCGATCTATCTTTCTTTATTCCTTTAGCCATCTGTTTCCACTATATGTCTTTATCTATTCGGCAATTTGTCTTTGTATCTATCAAGCGATCTATCTTTCTTTATTCCTTAGCCATCTGTTTCCACTATATGTCTGTATCTATTCGGCAATTTGTCTTTGTATCTATCAAGCGATCTATCTTTCTTATTCCTTTAGCCATCTGTTTCCACTATATGTCTTTATCTATTCGGCAATTTGTCTTTGTATCTATCAAGCGTTCTATCTTTCTTTATTCCTTTAGCCATCTGTTTTCCACTATATGTCTTTATCTATTCGGCAATTTGTCTTTGTATCTATCAAGCGATCTATCTTTCTTATTCCTTTAGCCATCTTTTTCCACTATATGTCTTTATCTATTTGGCAATTTGTCTTTGTATCTATCAAGCGATCTATCTTTCTTTATTCCTTTAGCCATCTGTTTCCACTCTCCCATTTCCGTCACTGACCTTTAACACAGCGAGGACAGCAGGCCACCCACCGGGAATTCTAAAGAATGACCCTGCCACCACAAAATAATATGGAAAATAATAACAAATGAAACAGTATGAAGCCAAATCACACAAAAAAAATGTATGAAAACGAGTTATGTAATAACCCAAACCACAACAAATGGCAGGGGAATGAGTTAAAAAAAATACTTTAACAGTAACATCAGAGAAACGAGAGACTCTTCGACAAATAACATCATAGAAGTGATCGAATTTACCGTTAGATCACCGACGACATAGAAATAATTTTAGTCTGCCAAAACGATAACAAATAATTTAGAAATGAGCGACCCTCCGTAATCATCATTACGAGTGAAGTGATCGGAACTTACGATAAGATTGGATTACCAACCCAATATATTGTTTCCATATCAGTGAAAACTTTGTTCGGTTCTCAGCAGTAAAGTTTCGGTAAGAACTGTGCAAACATCCATAGAGTTACATTTATGTGTGCACGTACCCCTTTCATACCTCTCCTCTTGGGCCTCCTCATCCTCTCTCATTGTAATTGATCTCTTAAGAAACATCAGGTAAGGTAAAATAGTAAAACTTATTAATCCAAAATAATGATATCTTACAATAAAAATCGCATTACGACTGAAACCGCGTCTTTGCAAAAACGCAGTAACTCTAGAAGAACAGACATCTCGAGGCTGTCTCTCGAATTCTAAAATATTGTAAAATATTAACCGTTGAGATGCAGACTTCACATAATCCATAGATATAAACCCGGAAATGCGTGCAAGCACCCATAAATGCACCCGCATGCACCCAAAGTATTTGTCTATTCAAAAACCCGATATGTTCCAACGCTAGCTAGTGTTTCCCCTGTTCAAGCCAGAACGTACAATGTCAAATAAATGAACGTTTGAAAGTCAGAGAGAAACTTTCTCTCCTAGTTCAATGAGTCAACGGCCGTATGAGCACGTGGAGCTGCTTTTTTCAAATTTTCCTTTCATGGATTTTTTTTCGGCGTGAGTTATTATCTGGAATGAAATTGCAAGCCCATGAAGCAACATTCAAACGAACGCACCTCCTGTCGCCATCCTAATTTTAACAGTTACTATACTGACTTCCATAAAAAAACGCGAAAAATTGAAAGGCTATTTTTTTGGGTGAAAAGGGGTGAATATACAATATTGAACCATATGTGGCAAGTTGTTTGGCTCCAAGACTCACGTGCAGTGAAAAAATTGTGTGAGCAACACATCATTCCCGACATTGGAGGGTCAACAAAAATGGCAAACTGGTTGCTGCATGTGAGGCACGTGCACACCATGCAGAGCAAAGTTAACCAGAGACAAGTACGCAGGCATGCAGCCTTTATAAAGCCGCGCTACAAGGTTCAGATAACGACTTGCCATCTGAGCGCACAGAGATGCCAAGACTATGAGCAGAGGAACGCAATCGTGCCCTAGGCTATCTGGAGGCTGGTGTGGATGCCCGCAGGTCGCCAACATCTTTAACGTCCACATCACAACCATCTATCGTCTGCAGCACCGCATGCGAGTCACTGGTACCACTGATGATCGTCCCCGGCCAGGCCGTCCTCGGGTCACCACACCAAGAGAGGAATCGCCATTTTGTTCGAACCCATCTGCGGGAACAGGCGGGAAACAGCCGCTAACACTGCTCGATAGGTGCCTGGAATCTCCAGCAACGATTTAGCCTCAACACTGTGCAGCGGCATCTTCAGGAGAACGGGCTGGCATGTAGGCGTCCTCACAGAGGTCCGGTACTGACACCAAGACACCGGCAGGACAGGCTGCAGTGGGCACAAGCCCGAATCAACTGGCGCAGGAAGCAGTGGGGACGCATACTGTTCTCAGATGAGAGCCGTTTTTGTATTGACATGGCTAACGGTCGTGTCAGAATATGGCGTCGACCTGGTGAACGCTATGCTGACTTCCTGTGTGGTAGAGCGGAACCCCCGGGGAGGCCTGAACGTTATGATATGGGTGCAATTGGCATTAACCACGCCATAGGACCAGTCATCTTTCAGAACATTGGTCCGGTCGCGGACAGGGTGTCAATGCACAGCACTACATCCACCAGGTGCTCAGACCCCATGTCGTTCCTTTTTTGCGCAACACCCAAACTGGACATTCCAACAGGACAATGCAAGACCACACACAGCCAGGGCCACCCCGCAATTTCTTCAGCATAACAACGTCAATGTGCTGCCCTGGCCAGCCCTCAGTCCCGATTTAAACCCAATAGAACATTTTTGGGATGAACTTGGCAGACGGTTGGACCTCCTGCGTCCACGACCAGCAACAGCGGCTCAACTTCACCAGGCCATTGTCCATGTGTGGGCTGGTGTGCCAAGGGGACGCATCAACCACCTGTCCACTCAATGAGCCGCAGGTGTCAAGCAGTTGTCCATGCAAATGGTGGCCACACACGGTATTAGGACTTCAAGCTGGTTTGTCACGTTGACCTTGGATTTTCCACACAAAGACATACTGCTGATGACATTTTCACACATTACCGGTGTAATGAATCAAATCACGTTGAATTCTCGCTTCCACTCTGTACAATTGTGACCAATAAAATTCGCCCCTAACCTTCAGCTTGTTTTGCTTTCGCGTTTTTTTATGGAAGTCAGTATATATTTCTATTTTTACCTGAGGACACTGGGGATTTTTCGGGCAGGTCTGACGACTGCAGTGGATGACGCCAGTCTGACAGTGACACTGTTGGCACGTGGTCGCATTCAGCCAATGGTGGCCCGACTGCAACATCAAAGGTCGACTTTGCTGATAATGTACACATTTGGCGGCAGTGGAAAGTGTCAGCAGGAACATGCTCGCGGCACAAACATACCGCATGATAATGCTGTCAGCGTAAATCGTGTAAACATTGTGCTAGTAAGGTAAACTGAGTGCGACAGGTGCTGAAAAGAAAACCGACGATAAAACTGTTGTGGTTTGCTACACTGACTGGCCAAACATGTTATGATAGCATAAAATGATTGTATGGGTCTGCGCTGGCAGAGCAAACCGATTCCGTCAACTGCCCTGGTAGCATGAAATCATCGTAGAAACAAGTGCTTGCACAGTAAACATCGTGCAATATGTGAAAATGGAGCAGACTGAGTAAGCATGTGCTGATCGAGTGAACTGACTCTGTGAATATGTGCAGGTGGCATTGACTGACTGAGTAATAAACATGTGCTGGTCGAGTAAACTAATTCTGTAAGGTTGTATCAATACAATAAATAGACTGTGAACGCGTGCTGGTTGAATGATAGTGTAAACTTATGCTTGTGTAAGAGTGTACTGGTAGAGTGATCCGACTGTAAACATGTGCTGGTTGACTGGCTCTGTAGTCATGTGTTTGTACAGAAATCTGACTGTGCAAGTATGTTCTGGCAGAGTATAGTGACCGTAAATATGTGCTGGTTGACTGACTCTGTGGTCATGTGTTATTACAGAAATCTGACTGTGCAAACATGTTCTGGCAGAGTATAGTGACCGTTAATATGTGCTGCTTGACTGACTCTGTGGTCATGTGTTATTACAGAAATCTGACTGTGTAAACAAGTACTGGTATAGTAGAGTGACCGTAAACATTTTGCTGGTTGACTAGTCATGTGTTATTACAGAAATCTGACTGTGTAAACAAGTACTAGTATAGTAGAGTGACCGTAAACATGTGCTGGTTGACTAGTCATGTGTTATTACAAAACCCTGACTGTCTAAACAAGTACTGGTATAGGAGAGTGACCGTAAACATGTGCTGGTTGACTGTAATCATGTGTTATTACAGAAATCTGACTGTGTAAACAAGTACTGGTATAGTAGAGTGACCGTAAACATGTGCTGGTTGACTGTAATTATGTGTTATTATAGAAATCTGACAGTGTAAACAAGTACTGTATAGTGGGGTGACTGTAAACATGTGTTGGTTGACTGTAGTCATGTGTTATTACAGAAATCTGACTGTGTAAACAAGTACTGATAGAGTAGAGTGACTGTAAATATGTGCTAGTAGGGTAAACTGACCGTGTCCACGGGTGCTATAGTAACATGACGGCGTAAACATGCCCCGGGGGAGTAAACTGATTGTGTAAACACGTGAGTTGGAGTTAACTTTAGGTGTGAGCACATCGTTTGAAAAATATTGAAAACGAAACCCCGCACCGAAAGTATATAAATCGCCAAATTATGCATATGCTAATGAAGATTGTTGAGAACCACGCAAGCGCATGTTGATTGTACAAGTTGACAGTCACAATCTATGTATGTATTGGATGTGTAAACTCACTCTGTAAGCTCGTTAAGTTTTACAGTAACAATATAAGCACCTGACAGCCGTGTAAATGAACAGTGTTGGCGAATGCTGGCGACTGAGTAGAAAATTATTTACCTGCTAACGTGAGCAACTGAAAACAAGCCTCTGCTGACGGTGAACATAGATAATATGATACATGATAGAGAGGTACATAACGTAAAAATATAATGTAAATCACTTTGTGTTGTGTAAATCGCCTTTCTGTCGTTCTCTCTTCGCATAGCTCTTTTTTTTCTTTTCTTTTTTTTTTATTCTCCTATTTATCTTGTTTCACCTCCATTAACTCTCCACGGCCAATCCCCCCCCCCCCTCCCCTTTTGTTTCTTCTTCTCGTTTCTTCTTCTTCTTCTCCCCCCCCCCCCCCCCCCTTTAAAAAAAAAAAACCCAAACTTTTACATACAAAATAACCCCATAGTCACTTTGTAACTGCATCCTACCCGATAGGTTTGGCCGCCGGAGAGACAGTCACGCTGATCCGGGCATTTGGGCAGCACGTGCCGTTTTCGTACACATGATCTTTGACGTCACAGGGCACGGGAGGGCAGGCATCACGATGGCAATGGACTGTTCCTGCCTGTCGAACAACATTGGTAATTCAGGACATTCTGTCTACTTTGGGGGTCAAGCAGCCTTAATCATTCGTGTAGCAGAGTTAGGAGATATTTCAGTACACAGTAAACACAAACTTGTGTCATCTTTGGCTTTGCTCAGATCAGCCTTGAGGAAGGTCGAGTCACTATCAATACTGACACATTTCCCAGCTCAGATCAGCTTTGATGAAGGTCAAGTCACTATCAATACTGACACATTTCCCCAGCTCAGATCAGCTTTGATGAAGGTCGAGTCACTATCAATACTGACACATTTCCCAGCTCAGATCAGCTTTGATGAAGGTCGAGTCACTATCAATACTGACACATTTCCCAGCTCAGATCAGCTTTGATGAAGGTCAAGTCACTATCAATACTGACACATTTCCCAGCTCAGATCAGCTTTGATGAAGGTCAAGTCACTATCAATACTGACACATTTCCCAGCTCAGGTCAACCCTGAGGAAGGTCGAGTCACTATCAGTACTGACATATTTCTCAACTGAGATCACATGAAAGTCGAGTCACTATCAATACTGACATATTTCTCAGCTGAGATCAGATGAAGGTCGAGTCACTATCAATACTGACATATTTCTCAGCTGAGATCAGATGAAGGTCGAGTCACTATCAATACTGACATATTTCTCAGCTGAGATCAGATGCAGGTCGAGTCACTATCAATACTGACATATTTCTCAGCTGAGATCAGATGCAGGTCGAGTCACTATCAATACTGACATATTTCTCAGCTGAGATCAGATGCAGGTCGAGTCACTATCAATACTGACATATTTCTCAGCTGAGATCAGATGCAGGTCGAGTCACTATCAATACTGACATATTTCTCAGCTGAGATCAGATGCAGGTCGAGTCACTATCAATACTGACATATTTCTCAGCTGAGATCAGATGAAGGTCGAGTCACTATCAATACTGACATATTTCTCAGCTGAGATCAGATGCAGGTCGAGTCACTATCAATACTGACATATTTCTCAGCTGAGATCAGATGCAGGTCGAGTCACTATCAATACTGACATATTTCTCAGCTGAGATCAGATGCAGGTCGAGTCACTATCAATACTGACATATTTCTCAGCTCAGGTCACCTTACTGTCAAGTTTCGTCCAAGTGACTCAAACTAGGAATTACATCGGGTAACGTTTTTATGTCAGATTTATCATGCTGATTACAACCGATACGTTTACAGACCAATTAATCATACTGATTACAACAGATAAGTTTACAGACAGATTTATCATGCGGACTACAACAGATGAGTTTACAGACCAATTTATCATACTGATTACAACAGATAAGTTTACAGACAGATTTATCATGCGGACTACAACAGATGAGTTTACAGACAGATTTATCATGCTGATTACAACAGAGAAGTTTACAGACAGATTTATCATTCTGATTACAACAGAGAAGTTTACAGACAGATTTATCATTCTGATTACAACTGAGAAGTTTACAGACAGATTTATCATTCTGATTACAACAGAGAAGTTTACAGACAGATCATGCTGATTACAACAGATAAGTTTAGACAGATTTATCATTCTGATTACAACAGAGAAGTTTACAGACTGATTTATCATGCTGATTACAACAGAGAAGTTTACAGACTGATTTATCATGCTGATTACAACAGAGAAGTTTACAGACAGACAGACAGCAGAGTGTTGTCATTGTTCTTCAATTTAACGTCTTCCCACTTAAAGTGATTTCAGACGGATTGTGTAATGGTGTGTGTGTGTGTGTGTGTGTGGTGTGTGTGTGTGTGTGTGTGTGTGTGTGTGTGTTTTGTGTGTGTGTGTGCGCGCGCGCACGTCTGTGTATTTGCGAGTGTGCGTGTTCGCATGTGTGTGTGTGTGTGTGTGTGTGTGTGTGTGTGTGTGTGTGTGTGTGTGTGTGTGTGTGTGTGTAAGTAATTTCTTTTTGTATATGAGGGGTTGTTGAAAGTTAAAAATAAATTTCTACTGGACTGCGTGATTGATGTGGACATAACGAACGAAGAAAAGCATAATTATTTAACATTTTTGGTAATGTCAGTGGAGTCGATCTATTATGTGAAATATTAGAATCAGATTTGTGCACTGCATTCTTTACTCTTGGACAGTCTAGTGATAGGTGACAGCAGAGTGTGTGTGTGTGCGTGCGTGCGTGTTCTTTACGTGGTGCTTGATTGGTATTGATGTCATCATTATGCTATCATTAGCAATTCCCTACGTACACTTTTTGTAGTTTTGTATTGGATAACATCTTAAGCATCATACATACCACGCACAAAAAGTTGCCGGCCAAATGGAAAGTCACTGACAGAAACCATCCAAAACAGTTGTGATTGTTCGTTTTGTAACATATCTTCACATATATCAATACTGTTTTTGGTTTTTAAAAAACCTCGGTTGTAAACCATACATTTTAAGATAATGGCAGTCAAACAACCCTATACCCACACCCAAAAGTCGCAGAATCGTCATCGGTCCTTGACACAAGCCAAAAACGTGTGTGGCCGCCATTTGCTTCCAGATATTTATTTAGTGGACCTTTCTCAAATGCACCGAACAATGTCATTAGAGTCGCTCGATATGAGGGACGACGAACATCTGCTGTGGAAACTGGTTGCTGGTGGTGGGTGGTTGCCTTGAAAGCGGCGTCCCACGATATCTCAGACGTGCTCGATGGAAGCCACGTGGGACGACTGTGCTGGCCAGTCATGCCTGAGTTTACTGCTGCTGCAAGAAGCACGTTGGAAAGTGGTTTGGTCCTCTTTCAGCATGCCGTCTGGAGGCCATGGCTGTAAAGCTGGCACGAAAAGGCTGTGCGGTCTCGTTTCTGTTGTGGATGCCTGTCGGAGCGCTACGAACAAGATGAAGACGGATTCTTCCAGGAAGATGGATCCCTCCCCAGATCATCTGCCGCCTCAATGCCAGTCATGGTCCCGAAATCAGCCATCGACGAATCGTTCACTGTTCTCTGGGTGCCGTCAGACTTCATGTTCGCGATTGTTAACTGCCGGAGTGAACCGGATTCGACAATAATGAGCACTTTTGCCCAACCGCTGACTTGTCCAGCGCCGATGACGTCCTGCGCCAGAGCACAGGAACCTGGCGCACGAAGAGGCAAACGGACGGCGGCAGTTCTGCTACGCAGATTATGCTGGTGCAAGCGGTTGTGGATGGTCTGCATGGTGACACTG
Organism: Conus ventricosus; assembly: GCA_018398815.1. Lineage (NCBI taxonomy): Eukaryota > Metazoa > Mollusca > Gastropoda > Neogastropoda > Conidae > Conus > Conus ventricosus. The sequence continues at coordinate 49,212 of JAFLJL010000811.1, forward strand.
ACGCCTGTTCTCGTTTTCAGCGAAATTCTGCAGTGACGGTTCTGTTGCACAATGCTGTCAGCTTTAGGACCTGGTCGTCGTGGTGAGTCATAACTTCAGGCTTTCCAGCCATGGACGTTGTTCAGAGCTGCCAAAACGTCTCAAATGGTGCCAACAGCTGCTCATCGACAGAACAGCTCACCAGAGACATCGGGACACTTCTCTATCGGAAATTCCGTTTGGGGGCCAATCCAAAGTCCGAGCACGCCACACTGGTGTCAAGCGTCTCTATGGGCATATTTGTTTTTTCTCCGAATTCACCCTTTTGAAATCATCCTTCTTACTTACCAACATGGAGGCAGTGCTCACACTAAGCATGGCTTGCATGTGTATAATGCACTTTTGTATAGTAGAAGGTTTGGTTCAGTAGAAGAGTAGAATTTTTGCATCTATTTTCCATTATTTTAATGCATTTTAAAACATTGTGGGACGCGCATACCAAAGGTAGTGCAAGCACGAGCAAAAAAAAACACGTCATAGAAGTACATTTTAAAGTTACACTTCACATTTTTCTTTAATTCCACAATGCTTATTTTACTACCCCAAAACTACCATAACCCTTTACTTTTTAAGAGCAGAATATATAACTATAATGATTCATGGTTTTAAAATTCATGGGAGTGATGTCATGTTTTTTGTTCCATGTGTTAGATAGAATCTTGTAACATTATTGTCAAACACAGTAGACTCCGCTTACAAGAAACTCAAAGTAAAAAACAAACTCATTTATAAGAAAGCACAATTTGTTTTTCTCATTGTATTATTGAACCACCATAAATGAAAAAAAAAAAAACCACAAACGTAAGAACTAATATAAGAAAAGCTCGCCTATAAGAAATATAGTTTCCTTTCCCAGTACGCGAATGACCTCAGCTGCAAAATAAAAGAAAGCCCTAACTGCTTTATCTGGGTTAGGATTATGGCGAAAACACCTGCAGGAGGTCTAATCCAACAGGACAACAAGAACAGGCATTGATTATTAGATCAGTTAAACTGCATTTCCAAGTTTCATCTTTTCTACACATTTAAAGCAGAAATAGTCAGTCTGGAAAGTCTCTTTAGCGCCTGTCATTTTTGTTACATTTGTCGTACTCGCCATTCATGCTTTTAAAGATGCGCGCGCGGTGTGGGGTGTGTGTGGTGTGTGTGTGTGTGTGTGTGTGTGTGTGTGTGTGTGTGTGTGTGTGTGTTCTAAAAAACCTGGAAAATTTGGTTCCATTTTTTTTCGCAAAGCCATATTTTCCGAGCCCGGTTTTTTTTTTTTTCCTTTTCTCAAATGCCCTGTCATATTTTAATTCTAAGAAATATTTCTAAAACAATCTAGACTATCTATAAAGGTGATTTATAACTAAACAAATCAGTGTCTCTCAATTTGACTGAAAAACATTAATTTGCAAAGAATCAAGAAAAAAGTTTGAAATTCGTCTTATAGCATTCTAATATTCGCTTAAATCACAAAACACACACACACACACAAACACACACAACACACACACACACACACACACACACACACCACACACACACACACACACACACCTCGCAACTCTTAAGCCACATGTTTCAAAATGGGGCGACCGCAGGCGTAAACTGAAACAAGACCCAAAAAAAGGAACACTGTGCTGCCAAACAAAGAACTAACAAACACACATGTGTGCATGCGTGCGTGAATGCGTGCGTGTGTGTGTGTGCATGTATGTGTTGTTTGTTGTTGTTGTTTTTGCTGGTGTCGTTGTTTTTGTTTTGTCCACGTCACAGCAAAGCACATCACAGCAAAGACTTGGGCGACGTGGATGACCTACGTGGCACGTGCAGGTCGTGCATTGGTCAGGCCGGAGGAGCGTGCCCTGGGCGAACACACGTTTGGCGAAGAAACACGAGTTAAGCACGTTGAAGATCTTCCGTTGACCTGCACACGGACACACAACACATAGAGGTGCATAAGGTTGGAATCAAAAAGTGTTGTCATTGTCACGCAGTGGAAAACTGCGGACAAAGCTCGCCAGATATTAGGCATCTCAATCCTTCACACACCAGTAAATACCCACAAACCAAACTGGAAGCATCAGGTGGATAACTAGACAAACTTTATTAACAAAATACATAAACCAAACAGATGAACAGAGTCCGCAACAAAGAAATATATATGGCTCTACTCTCTAGGGGGATAAAAAAAAAAAT
>JAFLJL010000811.1:51531-121531 GCA_018398815.1 Conus ventricosus
GATCAACTCATAGACGCCCTTCACCTCCACGCTTGGTTTCATTTTTCTGATTGTTGAACTATTTCTGCTTTCAAACCTGGCGCTCCAGTAAGTACATTCTAAAGAAGGCCCAAAGTAACTGATAGTTTTCACTTGCCTTTTCAAAGATCTAGATCATGCTTTTTTAATTGTAATTTTCTATCGGCATGAATCGGACCCTTGCCTTCATCTGCACTAGTAATATTACAAAAATTTAATTTTAGGGGGGGAGGGGGGGTTTCTGTTTCGACAGCAAGAATGGTTGGTCAGAAAGGATATAGTTCACAGAAAATACAAGTGTGAAATACAATATGCTTTTGATATACGTTTAACAACAAAGAAATGCTGTTTAAACAAATATCTTTCATTCTTGATTGCGTTGTAATGAAATAGATTTTGTAGACACAACTGAGATGAAAAGAAAAAAACCACATGCAACCTTGTTAACACAGTCTTCCATTTGGCCATGAGTGGAAAGAAAATTCTTGTGCTGTACAGTTTTTGTCTCATTCCTACTGTTAAGTGTAGCTGAATGAATTCAACTATGTCACAGGAGAGTGGTGCAATATGCCCACCTTTTACTTTGTTGAGAGAAAATAATCACGATGAAACTAGTTACCCAAAAAATGTCTATGCGTATTAAAACTGGGAAGTCAAGGGATTATCAGTATAGACATTTCTTCTCTTCGACATGACAATGTCTTTATTTAGCCATCAGTATCAACTTTACATATAGTTTTATCAGAAATGTATCAGAGGATTTATGATTGCAATGCCACTTTGCGTATCGTACATTTATTATAAAGTGCACAGTACTCAATCTTATTCGCGCATTAACAGAAAGGTATCATGTACACACACACACACACACACACAAGCACACACACACACACACACACACACACACACACACACACACCATCCCCCTCTAATCCCTCCCTTACCCCATCCGCTCCCTTCTCCCGTTTTCTCCCCTCTCACTCATTGCCCAAATCATACTTGTACTTGAGATTTACAACCCCAGTCCCCTTCCCCCCCTTATCCACCACACACACAACACACAGCACACACTACACACACTACACACACACACACACACACACACACACACACACACACTTTTCCTAATCTTCTGTTTTATTTGCTTAGAAAGGCGTTTTGTTGGATCACTTTTATATTGTTTTTGTATTTTAAGCCATTATGGAGAATTATTCAACATGGGTTTTGTAAAATTATGAAGAATTTAATTAAACAGAATTTAGATCAATCAAAAGACACAACTCTTTCAGCTGTTCTCTGATAAACATCATCTAAAATTAGTAACAGAAATAGGTCCTTTTTACCCCCCTCCCCACAATCCACCTACCTCCTCCCCACCCGCCCCTGCGTCCTCCTTTTAACTCCTGCTTCAAATGGTATATTCTACTTCCAATGTCAGTTCTGTTTCAAGTCCTTCAAGGGAATTATATTCTGCATTATTTATGTATTGATTTTTTTTTCCCTCCCAGAGTGGCGACAAAGACTTGATCAAGACAGGCGCCGACTACACGTTGGCCAGCCGCATCTGCTGGTGTTTCCTGCGGAGAAAGCCCGGAAGGGGAACTCGCATCGTACAGAATTCAGCAAGGTGTCCTGACCTCTTTAACAACTGCTGGTTTTCGGGACACTTAACAACCTCCTCCAGAGTCCAACTGCCATGGAACTTTCCCAGTTATGAAATAATATCAATACCTTCTTATGGAGTTCTTGGCCAGAAAATTTTCCCTGTTCCCTCGACAGGTTTCCTCCCTTTTTTTACTGACGCTTTTCCTCGTACTTCAACCCGTCCAACAAATGTCATGTTCCTGCTTTGGTATGACTTCATACCTATAGCAATCAGGATTCACGAAGAGTTGTCGACCCTGATACCAAGTCATTTCCAGTTTGAGAACTCTAAAAAACAATCTTGCCATCGATCTGTAATTCATTCACTTCTATGAATTTAAGGGGATAATCATTACCTACAGCAATGTAAAGAGATTTTTTTGTTGTTTGATTTTCAAATGCTGATAAGTAATGGCATTGCTTATCATCTTGACACTTTCATCAGTAATCAGACGAGTGTGACTTTGCAAGTTCAAAGACATTTAAAGGGAGTGTACTTACAGGTAGGGGACTATCATTTGTGTGATAAGGAGAGGAGATCAGAGTGTCTTTATGAGTGAGCGTTTTTGTGTTTATTAATGACTCCATGACTGACAGTTTAGTGCCATAGTCAACAAAACAAGTCCTGCGAAAATAAGTCTGAAGAAGTTGAAAAATTAAGAAACCGCACACATCCACAGCCATTTATTAGAACTTGATGATTATTTTTCATTCTTGGCAAACATGATTTTCAGCATTCAAAGGGTACTATATCCGCCAATACTACATGTTTCTTATCCACATTGACATGTATTCTATAATGTAATGTAAAGACACTGGAAACAAAAACGTTTTTACAATTACTTTCCGTACACCTGAGGATATGGAACAATTATAAAGAATTTATTATTTGCAGCATCATTAAATATTAATTAGTTTCAAAAAGTTTGAAATTAATCAATTTTATGATACTTTGTATTTGGATTTGTGCTTTTTAACATGTCTAGGAGTACATCAAATTACAAAATGATTTTGTGTTGTTGGTAGTCAAAGATCATATTAATCAGTTTGTTGGTGTAAATGACAGTGCAAACAAATATTGAAAAAATAAAGCTGACAGTATGTGCTGTGTACATATAAAAACTTTTCTTTTTTAATGTTTACCAGTAACAAAATGGAATTGTTGAAATGCTTTATGTGTGTGTGTGTGGTGTGTGTGTGTGTGTGTGTGTGTGTGTGGTGTTTGTGTGTGTGGAGTGTGTGTGTGTGTCAAGTCAAATCAAGACAAATTTTATTTCTATGATGGGAAACAATGATACTCAACATATTTGCTTTTTTACATCAAGGCCCTCTATGACAAAAGACAGTTATAAAAACAAAAACAAAAATACATCACATCGTGTACAATGCTTACATCAAACAGAACAGTAAACCAACCCCGCGTTCCTAACCCCTCCCATCGCCTTCCCCATTTCCTCACACACTCGCCTTCCCATTCACGTAAATGGTATCATTGCTCAATGCCGCCCCTATGGTTACATTCACGAAGTGTGATCCTTTACCAGTGTATTTCTTCAGGCGACATGATGGACATTTTTTCAGATGATATGAGGTAAACGATTCATGAGATAATTTTCTTCAATTTTTTCTTAAATGTGTTTTTTATTGTCTTAACTTTTTTAACGGTTTTGTGAGTTTATTCACAGATTTCCCCCTGAATATACCCAACTGGATTTAATAAATTTTTGCGTGGTCTAGGACTGGACAATAAATGATCATGTCAGAAAATTGACTCTAAATGTTTCTTGTAAACCTTTTGGGAGCTGTTCCCATTAATAACATAATCATACAAAGGCCTTTATTGAAAAAGCGTCTTTTTGGGAAGGTTGCAGATTGAGTTTTTGTAATCTTCATATGAGGAGGAGCTCGATTTTTAACAATACTATTTTTCCATGCTCGATGTACAGACGATGAATATAATTATCAAATTAATTTCAACAGACAGTTGTCCCAAAGGGTTGATGCATAATCAATTAATGACAAAATATGTGGCACAGAAAAAAGTTTTCGAGAGTGGCCATCGAGGAAATTTATTATCCGAGACAACTGAAATATTTTTTTGAAAGGCTTTTGCTAAGAATGTTATATGTTCTGGTCCAGAGATAAACATCTTGTCAATAATGACACCTAGTGTTTTTTGTGTGAACAGAATTCCTCAAACTTTATTGTTGGATATGAGTAAAGTGCAGAAAAATTAGATTTCATTTTTGTCGTTTTTTGTCTTGAAGACACGTAACATGTACTTTGTTTTAAGCAGCATTTAAAAGACATATGGTTTAGTTGTGTCCCATTCAGTGCAGTTTAGTTTGATAACAGGCTTGAAAGTTTGATTGGTTAAATCATAGGCATCATAGTCGTTATCGTGAAGAGATGTATCATCAGCTACCAATTCCGCATTATACATTTAAACAAAAACAAGGCAAAATCATTTACGTAAATAGTAAACAAAAGAGTCCTAACACAGAGCTTTGTGGGACCACCATATTTGACATCATAAATTTGACAATTTGTCAGCTACAGACTACAAAATGTTTTCGGTCACATAAAAAAAGATGAAATAAGACTATGAATTCTGGAGTGAGTTTGTAAATTTCAAGTTTACGGCAATAGGGGGCAAACAAGAAGGTTGAATGACATCAAATCTTTTCAAAGACACGAAAAGGAATACCTCAAATTTTATTCTCGTTCTATTGCTGCAAAGAAGACAGTCGAAAGCTGTATGAGGGCTGTGTGGCAAGCATGCTGTTTACGAAAGCCCGACTGACTATCGTGGAAAGTTTGTAATCAGCAAAATATGAATACACAGACTTATGCAATGTGCTTTTCGATCGGTTTTTGCTATGCTGATAAACAGGCTATCGGTCTGTAATTTGATGTGGTATGAAGAATCCCGGTTATGGATCAAGCGGAATAACTATTTAGCTTCTTAAATTTATTAGAGGAAAAGTTTGTTTATCTATTCATCAATTGAAAAATATGTCAAAGTATCTGCGATAACTAGGACATGACAACATAAAGTATTTTTAGTCTCGATACCATCTAAATCACGAGTTCATTTGATATGGGTTGAAGTAGACAAGGCTTTACTAACATGCAAAAACGGTCATGGGTTTCAAGACTAAATGAACACGAATTGATCCTTAGAATGGATGAAGATGTTCAAAATAATTGAGATCATTTTCACTAGATATATCATTTAATATGATTCTCTCAGCTATGGGTTGCAAATGAATATTTAGTAGATCTGGAGATATGTCTGAGCTCATTTGTTGATTTTTGACACATTTATATTAGTTAATATGTTAATTGCTTCCCAAAATTGCCTGGTATCTATCTTTGTAGAAGTTAACATTTTTTCTAAAGATAAGTACGTTTCGGATTTTCCGTTTAATGCGTCCACTTTATTTCTTTGTTTACTGAATTCTTCATTTGTTCCGAAATTACTCAAATGATTTCTTTTGTTAATTTCTGTGTCAATTTCTTTAGTTATCCACTGAGGTATTGTTTCCTGTTTTAATCCTTTCTTTATAAAAGGGCGTGTTATATTGTATACCGAGGTAAACGTATCAATCCAAAATTCAGCTGCTTTATTTGAATCTTCACAGATTGATAGATGAGGTCAAACTGTGCTTCAGAAAGGTCATTAAGGAAACTTCTTCCTTTACAAAGTTTCTTTAAAGCTACCTGATAGAAAAATCATTGTGACCTAGCTTTTGGAATTTTACAACGTGTTTGAACCAGGGTAAGCAAATTGGTTGTGATCACACAGCAGTAGGGAGTGGTAACAAAGTTTCCGATAATGGCTTGTTTTGGTCATTTGTAAAATATGATCTATTAAAGTAGCGGAATTCAGTGTATACGTGTTGGTTTATCGATTAGTTGTTCTCTAAATTTAATTGGATGTGGTGTGTGTTGTTGTGAGTGTGTGTGTGGTGTGTGTAGGTGTGTGTTGTGTGGTGTGAGTTTTGTGTGGTGTGTGTGTTAGTGTGTGTTTTTGTGAAAAGCGCACATAAAAGATGGACCCGACAGTTATTCACTTGATGCTACATAAGACAGTGGGCTTCTGATGTCAAAACAGGGCAAACATGATAAAAAGTAAATCACGATAACAAAATAACAATGTAATAAGATTGCTAAATACTACATGATTATTTTGAAGGTGAAGATTCATAATACAAATGTACTAAAAAAGCTAAGTACTACATGATTATGTTTTAAAGGTGAATTGAAATAGAAATAGTCCAAATAATATTGCAGTACAAGTGGGTGAGCGGCGCCAAGTTATTATATGTAAATGTGTTTGTATCAATGTATTATAGAACAGTAAATAGAATTTGCGATGTGAGTGGTGTTTTTTTGATGCATGTTCTGTCTGCTGCGTACCTAAAACAGAAGGAAGTGTTTTAGAAAATCTGATACCGTCACTTTTCTTGATGCTGCAGCATCTTTCACATGCCCAATGTGCATGCTGGCAGTGTGTATATGAATCGTGCACAGCAGTAATTAATAGTAACAGCAAGGGTCCCTTTGACATAACCACAAGTGTGATCACCAATGTGGGTAAAAGAAAGCCAAAGAAATGTGGAATGTGGTAAGGTGTCCACATACTATGTAGCATTTGTTAGAAATGAACATGTGACTATGATGTAAAATTCCATTAAATCATTTGAACTGCTGACTACAACAAATTATAGTTAATTTGCTGTCATCAAATAAATTTTAAACATGCCTGACAGATCTAAATTGTTATGTGAATCATAAAAAGTTAAACTTGCCCTACAGATCTGAAGTGTTATGAGAATTCTAAAAATCATGCTTTTCATTCTGATGCTTCACATAAAAAGGCTGAAAAAAACTATTAACTTGAGAACTTAACAGTGGTTTGTGGACTTGCACAACGTTCACTGTGGGAAATTTGTATCTTTTCGTGTAACTCCAGAACTACTGGCATAGAGCTAACTGTCAGCGGAGATTTCATGACTGGAATGCATTTTCATAATAAATAACCCATTCAAAGTGCAGCTTACGCCTCCTTTTGTGGGTACACTGCAACCAGTGTTTAAAAATGAATGAACGATCACTCTTCTCATCAATTTTTCATGCTTGCCTTCCCATACATTTCATAATCTATATTGAGGTGACACAAAAATGTGTTTCATTGGTTGGCTGGTTGAACAGAAAGGCTGCTTTCTATTTTGGTTATTGAAATGAAGCAGCCGACCAGAAAATGGGAAGAGATAAACGTGCGTTTTTTCCCCGGTAAGAACTTGATCATGTTTTTCTCGTGCTTCTGGGCACAGTTCTTTTTTTTTTTTTTTTTTTGCTTCTTTCTTTTCTTTTCTTGTCTTTTTGTGTTTTGTTTTATTTCTTCATTTCTTGTGCTTTTGCACGATGGAAATCCTTAGGAAAGAAAGTGAGGTTTATACACTTTGGGAAAGAAAGTGAGGTTTATACACTTTGGGAAAGGAAGTGAGGTTTATACACTTTGGGAGACATGAAGTCATTTCAATTTGGGCCAGGATTTGGCAAAGTTTTGCCAATTTTGACATGCAGCAATATAAGAATGATCTCAAAGCCATCAAAGATTAAAAGTGATCCTGTGCAAAGGGAAAACAACATTAATAGAAGACTTAGGTGATGAGTAAACTTTTTTGCCTCAGTTAAACTTTGCCAATGTATTTTCACTTTTCCTGTCACCAGGTGTCAAGTCTAAGTTAACATACTGAAGCAAAAATTCAAGATACTGAAATACAGTTGGTGGTTATTTGGTTTGTGAAAACAATCAAAACGGTGTAAGGAAGTTTCAGCATAGTTTGTAATTTAATTAAAAGGTCTGTATGAAGAACACTGAAAAACTTTTTTTTTTTACTTCTTTAGTACGCAAGTTAAAGAAAGGGTTTTGTCTCCTGTCAGCAGTACTGCTTTCACACTATTCCCCCTCCTCTCCCCCTCCCCCATTCTCCATGTGCGGGCCACAGTCACGCTAATCCTGTTACGGTCCCAGCATTAATACTCCACAGGAAACTATCTAGGGCAGCATAAGGTTTCTTTCCAGAAGAGACTATGCCCTGCTGCTGTTCAGTGTACTGAGTTGTGACATAAATCCCTGTTTGCATAGCGTCGTACTGACCATGGTAATTGATTAATCATAGAGCCAGACTAACTGAGCATCTCACTGGAGTGGAGACTGTATGAACACTCCTCCAATAATAGTCCCTGTGGAAGCGACAGATGTAGCCGGCTGTACCTCCAGTGGCAACCAAGCTCAACAGCCAATGACAGGACTTCAAAAAGACAGCAGTGTTTGTTGCTGAAAAAAAATCATGAAGACGGAAACTTCCTTAGTACTGACACTACATGAGATACAACAGACGTGATATGGGTATGAAGAGACACAGACTTTCTTCATGGTGATAAATGATGATGATCTTAGCGACTTCCACGTTTTGATCCGAGGCTATAAGATGCAGCTGTACTCTATGTGCTGCCTTTCAAAGCGTATCCTGTTGTCAGCCAAGTCTGAGAGACTCGATCACCTGCTTTATGGTCAGCAAATGTACAGTAACACTCTCAGGGACGCATTTATTAAGAAAATCACATCTGACTTTATGGGGAGTGTCATTTCATTTCAGCCTGTGCTTTACACTTTCCTCGGAACTGAAAATTATGATACTGACATCAGTCTTTAATCTGCTCTGCCATAAATTAAAATTAAAATCAAGATCATGTTTTTTTTCTGCATTTGAAAAAAAAATGTCGGAACATCCACAGCAGTTTCAGTTTCATCAAGGGAGTACGTGTCACTGTGTGCTGACTAGTCAATATATGTACACTACATCTGACTAGTCAACATATGTACACCACATCTACTAAGTTTTTATCACACTGCACATGTTTTAAAGATGGTGGATAAATAATTTAATGACCGGGATGACAGAAAGTAAGAAGAGGATCTCATGGCTACAACTTAACAGATGTCTGATCTGCGCATTAGCTCAACAGGCTGGTCAGACGTTGAGTACCTACCTAACGCTGTCTGTACCATTATTATCATTGTTTGCAGTGAGATTGCACGTGTCAATCTACAGAATTTACATCGATGTTTCTTCATACCATGGTAAAAATGTCCACGGTAAGACCTGCATGTTGTACATTCCCTAAATAAACACAAGCTCTGAATCGTCAGTAGCCTTTGGTGCTATGCAAACCATCACGTGTTCCTTTAGGAACCGTAGTTAAATCATAATTAAGTGAGTTTATTTAAAATACAATAATTGCTTTCTATCACGAGCTCTTATTTAGGAATTTACATTTTTCCTTGGAATAACTATCGCGAGTTTCAAATAGCAATCTACAATGAACAAATTCAATCAGGTTTAGGAATGTACATTTTCCGTGGGATAACTATCAAGAGTTTCATATAAAATTGGATCATCATGTGTTGCAAATCGCATAAAAAATGTACTGCCAAGACTTATTAATGAAGACCAGACGGGTTTCATTAGGAACAGATACATTGGTGATAACTTAAGATTGATATATGACACAATAGCTTACTTAGATCAAAATAATTTACCTGGATTGTTATTAAATATAGATTTGAGAAAGCTTTTGACACGATTAACTGGGGTTTTATGTCGAAGGTATTAAAGAAATTTGGTTTTCAGAAAGACATTTGCAGATGGATAGATACATTCTATAAAAATATTAAATCTTGTGTTGTTGTAAATGGTCAGGTTTCAAACTGGTTCGAAATTAAAAGAGGTTGTAGGCAAGGAGACCCTATATCCCCATATCTGTTCATACTCTGTGTAGAAATATTAGCTATAATGATAAGAGAAAACACAGATATCCTGGGAATATGATGAATGATGTTGAACATAAACTTTCACAATATGCGGATGACACAGAATTTTTGCTGGCAGGTGATAGAAAATCTTTTGAAATTTGCGTAGATGTTCTGTTTAAGTTTGGATCTGTTTCAGGTCTTCACATAAATTCTAGCAAAACAAGTGCAATTTGGTTAGAAAGTAAGAAGAATTCTGAAGTTAGATATATGAATCATTTAGGAATGGACTGGAACCCACTAAAATTTCGTGTATTAGGAATATGGTTTACTAATGATTTAAAAGACTGTGTAAACATAAATTATCCGGACAAATTGGCAGATATAAAACATCTGTTCAAAGTATGGGTTAAACGTCAACTAAACGCCTCTTGGTAGAATAGCAATTTTAAAATCTCTCATACTTTCAAAACTGATACACTTTGGTTACTTCTGCCAAATCCACCTGATGTGTTTTTTCGAACATTACAAAAGATGTGTTATGAATTTGTCTGGGGTAAGAAACCAGACAAAAATAACCGGAAAACGGCGCATAAGAGTGTAAAACTTGGAGGCATCGGTATCCCTGAATTAAAAACATTTGTTACCTCTTTAAAACTGTCGTGGTTTCGTAAAACTGAAAAAACAACCCACAAGTGGAAACATATTCTACTAGCTAATTTTCCTCAATGGCCGCTTATCAATAAATATGGTCCAGAATTTGTTTCCAGGTTTACAAAATATAACCAATTTTGGTCAGACGTCATTGAAGCCTATAAAATGTTTTACTACAAATGCATACCAGGAAATTCCGCTGAAATTTTAGCTGAACCGATTTGCTATAATGATAGAATCCAAGTTGGAAACTCATACGTTATCTCCAGAAAACTTGGTAACAAGAATGTACATTGTCTTGCGGACTTTTTTGATGATAAAGGTCAGTTTCTTTCTTATATGCGTTTCAAAGAGAAATATAATATAAATGTCGATTTTGTCACCTTTGCTGGGTATAAATCTGCAATAATCGACTACATTAAACAATGTAGTATTTCTGTAAAGAGCAATAAACATACCGATACAACTTGCTGTTTGAAGAAGGTATTTGCTATTCACAAAGGTTCAAAGCTTTATTACGATATACTTATTGAAAATAATGTTCGACCAAAATGCTGCGACAAATGGGATTCGAAACTGATGGTACATCATGACTGGAAATCATGCTTTCTATATACAAGCAAAATAAACGATATTAAACTAAAATGGTTTCAGCTGAAGCTATTGCAAAGATGTTTAGGTACAAATGTTATTTTAAAAGAAATGGGAGTTCGTAATAATGACAAATGCAGTTTTTGTGGTACAAATAAAGATACGATTGACCATATGTTTTGGAAATGCAATTATGTCAAATTCTTTTGGAATGTACTTACAGATTTGATTAGAGAAAAATGTGCCAATGCAGAAAACCTAAGACTGACTGAATCGCTGGTGCTTTTAGGATTTGATAAAAACGTTATTGTGGACAGTGTTCTTTACTTCATTGTACTATTTGCAAAGTATTATATATATTCATGCAAACTGAATGGAAACCATCCACGAACAACTGTATTTTTTAAGAAACTAGAGTGGCGATACAAAATTGAAAAACACAATGCCTTACTTATCTCTAAATATTCAGACTTTTGTGTAAAATGGATGATATATAAACCATTAATAGAGGGTTCTTAAATGTATTTTACTTTTGTATGATTTATCCGATTGCGATTTGCCACAGTCCTAAGTTGAATTTTGAACAGTCTTTTGCGTGCCAATGTTATCTATATTGTTGATGTATTCGAGGCCTCTTTAAGATGTTTCTCTAGGTAGAACATTGAATGAAAACGCCATTGATAACATCCATCAACCACTCTCTCTTCTCTCTCTCTCTCTCTCTCTCTCTCCTCTCTCTTCTCTCTCTCTCTCTCTCTCTCTCTCTCTCTCTCCCTCTCTCTTACCTCTGGCTGTTAAAACAATTATTTCTCGACTTTGGATGGACAATGCCCTTTTGTTTTTTCCTTTTCATGTTTGTGTTTCATGTTTTTAAATGCAAATTAAAATAAGTTTAAAAAAAAAGAGTTTCATATAACAAACCATATTTCTTAAATTTATACATGGATTTTTGTCCTAGAACTTTAATTATCCATCAGGCAAGTGTCTTGAATACTTGTTGCATATTATACAAAGTACGAGCAATGTGTCCCTTTGTCAATCCTAAATAATCCAATGACCAATTGTCAAGTGTTCGCATATAATATTGTATTCACACTATGCACTCATTCAGAAAGAGTGGAAGTATCCTGGCACTATGTGTCTATAGTAACTTTCAAAGCAGCTCGGCACCCGCATCTTTGTTGGCGAAGGAGCTCTTACTTCTGCATGATCTACAGATCCATATCAAACTTGATAACCAAATTGCACAGGTGGCCTCACTGGGTCCTCACTTGAAGTCACGGAGTGACTGATGACGTCAGCGGGCCACACGCCACCAGCGCACTGGGAAAGCCGCCCTCTTGCAGCGACGTGCCAGGCTGTGGACAGACCGGCGGTGGCAGGAGCCCTTTTCTGGACACAGGCAGGCGTCGTAGAGCACACCACCTGTACACAGAAATAAGACAGGTGTCACAGAAACACCTGTGTACACGCACATACAAAAATGAAACAAAACAATTGTCACAGAGACACTACCTGTACACAGAAATAAGACAGGTGTCATAGAGACACCATCTGTACACAAGCGCACTCACAAGCTATAAAACAAAAGCCTCAGAGAAACCTGCACAACAAGACAGCTGCCACAGAAACATCCATCCGCGACAAAAAGTGATGACTTGTATCAGTAACTACATCACCTAAATCACAAAAAGGCGTCGCATAGACACTTCGTATTAAGCAGCAGCAACAACAGCAACAACACACACACACACACACACACACACACACACACACACACACACACACACACACCACCACACACACACACACACACAAGAGAGAGAGAGAGAGCAAGAGAGAGCATGAGGACGTTATTTAAAAGAAATGCAGTCATAGAAACACCGCTTGTGCATAAAAGAACACAGATATCACACAGACACCATTTGCACAAACAGAACAAATCATCACAGAAACACCATTTGTATGGGAACATACTAGCGTCTTCAGGCGATGATCTCGAGGAAAATAGCGAAAAGGGGGGGGGGGGGGGGGGGGGGGGGGGGGGGGAAGCATATCCTGAGGATCTCAACTAGCCTATTTTCACAGGGATCACGATGGTTTTCCCTGTCTTCCTGAGGATAATAACAGTTTTCCCTGTCTTCCTGTAAAATTCCGATTGCATTCCTGTTTTCTTTGGATAATAAATGTCATCCTTGTTTTCCATGGCTGTTTTCCAAGGAAACAGTCGGTAACTGGGAAAACAGCGACGATCGCTCTTTAAATGAAAAATTTCACATGCAGACATCAAAGACGTCGCGCATGTATATAAAAAAAAACAGGCATCACAGAGACACCATTTGTATTAGAATGGAACACAAAAGTCAAGCTTCTCTTATTTTTGAAAAAAAGAAAAAAGACGTGTCATGCAGACACCACTTACAAAAAAGAGACACATTCTCTCTCTCTCTCTCTCTCTCTCTCTCTCTCTCTCTCTCTCACACACACACACACACACACACCACACACACACACACACACACACACATACGAGCACACCACCCCATAAGTTCTCGGATGCGCAGAAACCACTGACGTCATAATTTCAAGTTTTATATCATCATCACAAGTGACGTCATAATAGCTATGACATAAAAAATTTCCGATAAAAAATGATAAAAATCGTCAGAGCCAAATTTGTTCTAGAAAGCAAAATGGATGGCAAGTCTTTCAAGGAAAGTTTTATAAGTTTGACAAACTGATTTGGCGACAAGGCTCCATCATTATCCACAGTCCATAGGTGGTCCAAAGAATTTCAGTTTGGTACAATGTCGTTGGAAGATCGTGACCGTTGTGGACGTCCAGTTTCAGTTACTACGATGGGAACGTGAGCACAGTGAAGGCCATGATTACAGAAAATCCTCGAATCACGGAGGATGAACTCAAGGATACTCTAAACCTTTCATCAGGAAGCTTAGACCGCATTCTTCGGCACTATCTCTCTGTACGGAAGCGTTGCGCCCGTTGGGTGCCCACCAGCTGCCTGGGAGCAGATGTGGGCTAGGGTTGAATGGTGCCAGTTTATGCTGCAAAAATTTGACGGAGGAAGATCAGATAGGGTCTCCAATATCGTCACAGGTGACGAAACCTATGTTTACCAGTATGACCCCGAAACAAAGCAGCAGTCGTCAGTTTGGCTGTTTCCAGGGGAAACCCCACCTGTGAAATTTAAGAGATCAAGAAGCTGCACAAAGCAAATGATTGCAGTTTTCTTCGCAAGATCCGGCCATGTGACTACTGTACCGCTTCTGGAAAGAAAGACAGTGAACGCTGAATGGTACATCAACACCTGCCTGCCAAAAGTGTTCGAGGCTTGGAGTGCACGGCGACCACGGACCGGTATCCGCCACCTACTTCTCCACCACGACAACGCCAGCGCCCACACGGCAGCTGCAACTTTAGACTTCTTGCAAGAGAACAGCGTGCAGCTCGTCACTCATCCTCTGTATTCTCCTGACCTAGTCCCTTGTGACTCCTTTTTGTTCCCTCGTTTGAAAAAACAACTGAAAGGACACACACACACACACACACACACACACACACCACACACACACACACACACACGCACGCACGCACGCACGCACGCACACACACACGCACACACACACACACACACACACACTGTGGGTCTCGATTGGATGACCTGACGTAGGGCAAAACATCAATCCTGGAAGCGCACGCTTTGAACTCTGGCAGAAAGAACCCCCCGCAGTATTCCTGCGCCTTGACGGAGGCCAGACTCCCAGGGGGACAGAGGGCCGCGAGCTCTTCAGACGACACGGGTCCTTTGGCCGTCTGGGACTGGCCGCGCACGTGCCACGCACGCAGGAAGTCGTCTGCGCCCTCCACCATGGCGCCCTGCTTGTCCTGAAAGTCGTCTGCTGGGTCTCCATTGTTGTTCCCACATAGTCCACACAGATTGCGGCGATGGGCTTTACTGACCGTCACCTAACACAAAGATAGGTATTGTCGGTAACGCACTGAAATGTCATAATGTGATTTACTCATTTAGCGCGAGGTTTCAGTCTACCTCACTTTAGGACGCCTGATTTACGAGCATTTATTGAAAATATTCACGGTTGACGTTATATGCGGTAGAGATCAATCATTGTATGCATAAAAAAGAAATCAGTTTGGAAAAACACGCCTATCTGTAATGTGCCGGAAATAAAAGAAGTCGAGACGTAAGTAAACATGGTGAGCATGAACATTGTCACTTGAAGCAGTTTTGTAAGCTGTTTGGTAAGGAAAAATACCTAATACTGTTGCCATCAGGCATTCAGATAATGTGCTCTGTACACTGAACTTGCTCTGCCGAACTTAACGGATTTATGAGAGTAAGCCTATTAGGTCTCCTGGGGTGGATGGTATGATTTTTTACCCTTTCAATATAATAACCAGATCATTAAATAAGACAAAAGGAATGTTCATTGGTCACTGAACATATCTGGATTATAAAGGCGAACACAGTAATCTAATTCGATGAAGCTGGCCATCATAGCACAGTCAAATGAGTGAGTGAAATAAGCCGACGTAGACAGTGAAATAGTGAAAACAGTTTTAAAAAAAAAAAGGCAGCCATTGGACATTAAAAAAAAATAAAATAAATGGACCGACACATGACAGTGAAATAATCGGAAGAAACAAGCCGCCATAGGACAGTGAAATAACTGGATGAAATAGGCCTAAACAGGACAGCAAATGAACTAGATGAAACAGACCTAAACAGGACAGTGAAATAAGTAGATGAAATAGGCCTAAACAGGGCAGTGAATTAACTAGATGAAATAGGCCTAAACAGGACAGTGAATTAACTAGATGAAATAGGCCTAAACAGGGCAGTGAATTAACTAGATGAAATAGGCCTAAACAGGACAGTAGATGAATAGGCCTAAACAGGACAGTGAATTAACTAGATGAAATAGGCCTAAACAGGGCAGTGAATTAACT
Source organism: Conus ventricosus (assembly GCA_018398815.1). NCBI lineage: Eukaryota > Metazoa > Mollusca > Gastropoda > Neogastropoda > Conidae > Conus > Conus ventricosus. The sequence continues at coordinate 67,253 of JAFLJL010000811.1, forward strand.
AGATGAAATAGCCTAAACAGGACAGTGAATTAACTAGATGAAATAGGCCTAAACAGGGCAGTGAATTAACTAGATGAAATAGGCCTAAACAGGACAGTGAATTAACTAGATGAAATATGCCTAAACAGGACAGTGAAATAACTAGATGAAATAGGCCTAAACAGGGCAGTGAATTAACTAGATGAATAGCCTAAACAGGACAGTGAATTAACTAGATGAAATAGGCCTAAACAGGGCAGTGAATTAACTAGATGAAATAGGCCTAAACAGGGCAGTGAATTAACTAGATGAAATAGGCCTGAACAGGACAGTGAAATAACTAGATGAAATAGGCCTAAACAGGACAGTAGATGAAATAGGCCTAAACAGGACAGTGAATTAACTAGATGAAATAGGCCTAAACAGGGCAGTGAATTAACTAGATGAAATAGGCCTAAACAGGACAGTGAATTAACTAGATGAAATAGGCCTAAACAGGGCAGTGAATTAACTAGATGAAATAGGCCTAAACAGGACAGTGAATTAACTAGATGAAATAGGCCTAAACAGGGCAGTGAATTAACTAGATGAAATAGGCCCAAACAGGACAGTAGATGAAATAGACCTAAACAGGACAGTGAAATAACTAGATGAAATAGGCCTAAACAGGGCAGTGAATTAACTAGATGAAATAGGCCTAAACAGGACAGTGAATTAACTAGACGAAATAGGCCTAAACAGGGCAGTGAATTAACTAGATGAAATAGGCCTAAACAGGACAGTGAAATAACTAGATGAAATAGGCCTAAACAGGACAGTGAATTAACTAGATGAAATAGGCCTAAACAGGACAGTGAAATAACTAGATGAAATAGGCCTAAACAGGACAGTGAATTAACTAGATGAAATAGGCCTAAACAGGACAGTAAAATAACTAGATGAAATAGGCCTAAACAGGACAGTAAATAAACTAGATGAAATAGGCCTAAACAGGACAGTGAAATAACTACATGAAATAGGCCTAAACAGGACAGTGAAATAACTAGATGAAATAGGCCTAAACAGGGCAGTGAATTAACTAGATGAAATAGGCCTAAACAGGACAGTGAATTAACTAGATGAAATAGGCCTAAACAGGGCAGTGAATTAACTAGATGAAATAGGCCTAAACAGGACAGTGAAATAACTAGATGAAATAGGCCTAAACAGGACAGTGAATTAACGAGATGAAATAGGCCTAAACAGGGCAGTGAATTACCTAGATGAAATAGCCTAAACAGGACAGTAGATGAAATAGGCCTAAACAGGGCAGTGAATTAACTAGATGAAATAGGCCTAAACAGGGCAGTGAATTAACTAGATGAAATAGACCTAAACAGGGCAGTGAATTAACTAGATGAAATAGGCCTAAACGGGACAGTGAATTAACTAGATGAAATAGGCTAAACAGGACAGTAGATGAAATAGACCTAAACAGGACAGTGAAATAACTAGATGAAATAGGCCTAAACAGGGCAGTGAATTAACTAGATGAAATAGGCCTAAACAGGACAGTGATTTAACTAGATGAAATAGGCCTAAACAGGACAGTGAATAACTAGATGAAATAGGCCTAAACAGGACAGTGAAATAACTAGATGAAATAGGCCTAAACAGGACAGTAAATAACTAGATGAAATAGGCCTAAACAGGACAGTGAATTAACTAGATGAAATAGGCCTAAACAGGCAGTGAATTAACTAGATGAAATAGGCCTAAACAGGACAGTGAATTAACTAGATGAAATAGGCCTAAACAGGGCAGTGAATAACTAGATGAAATAGGCCTAAACAGGGACAGTGAATTAACTAGATGAGATAGGCCTAAACAGGACAGTGAATTAACTAGATGAATAGGCTAAACAGGAATGAATTAACTAGATGAAATAGGCTAAACAGACAGTAAATAACTAGATGAATGTAAACAGGGCAGGAATTAACTAGATGAAATAGGCTAAACAGGACAGTGAAATAATCATGGAAGGTGACAAGAAATATAAAATTGATGAATGGCTGAAACTAAGAATCCCTGATACAGCAGACCGGTTAGAATAAACATGTGGAATGAGAGATTTAATTGTGGATGAAAATAGCCATAACACAATGAAATAACTGGAGAATGAAGTCGTGAAACATCCAGGCAACATGAGATAACTGTGAGAACTGGCGACATGACAGGAATACTAGAGATGAACGGGCGACAGGAATCTAATAGCTGGCTGCCACTTTCCGCAAACTCGAAAGAATCGAAAGAACAACCTTAAAGAGCACATTCTAGGGGGAGGGGGTGGGGGTGGGGAGAGAATCACTGAAAACGTCATCATGAAACACTGCACACCATGTGTGGATTACGCACATAATCTTCACTTGCACGATGGAAAACACACACACACCACACCACACACACACACACACACACACACACACACACGAATCGGCGTACAAGAAAAGAACATGTATCGCTGCACTCACGTTTTGCTCAAATACTCGTACGTATGCGCGCAAAAAACACACACACACACGCGCGCGCGCGCGCGCGCAAACACGCATGCACGCGCACGCACACATACACACACACACACACACACATACACACACACACCACGCATGCACACATACGCACACGGGCCCGCGCACTCACACACGCATGCACGCACGCACGCACGCACGCACGCACGCACGCACGCACACACACACACACACACACACACACACACACACACACACACACACACCCTCCTGAATGCCCAATTCCTCTATGCGTATGAAAACATACACACAAGCTCAAATTGCGGTGGGCATTCCAGTGATTCTGCACCCTCCACTCCCTCCTCCCTCCGTTAACAAGGTTTTATTCTGCTCGTTCATTTTCATTTTGCTAAACGAGAATGCCGCCCTCTACTCCTCCTCTTCCTCCTCCCTTCCTTTCCTCCACCTTCCTCCTTCCCCCATTCCATTCAGAGACAGAGAACAAATTGAAAAGTCTCCTCAAACCCACCTGCAACAGACTGGAGCCATCCCAGACCACTTTGACCCCGCTTTTTTCATACGCATCCACGGTGATCTTCTGCCCGATCTGCCTCAGGGCAAACTGGAGTCTGACGTAGGGCAACTCGACAGGGTGGCGGTTCACCCGGGCCTGTAAGTTCCTGTACAAGTTGATAACGGTGGCGTTTCCCAATCCGACCGTCACCAATTCTGTCCAGAAGGTCTCGTGGGTGTTGGGACTGTTCCGGATCTTGACGAAGAAGACGTTCCGTCGACAGTCACGTGACAGCTGGTAGCGGCATGCGCCATGCGCATGAAAGGTGCGTGCATCGTACGTTGTGTGGTGCGAGTTGACGGACACGGAGCAGACGGCGTCATCTGAGCCGATGAAGAAGATAGCTAGAATGTCGTAAAGCATGAAACCCTCAACCATCCCTCCCCCGATAGAATGATAGTAAGTAAAACACCTCACCCTTATCCTCTCTCTCTCTCTCTCTCTCTCTCTCTCTCTCTCTCTCTCTCTCTCTCTCTCTCTCTCTCTCTCTCTCTCTCTCATCGTATGCATTCAATACTGTCATGGATCATTTGAACATTCAATTCGTTTTACTCATTGTTGTCCTGGGCTCAGCAATATTGTACAACACAAATATCCTGCATAAGTGTCATGGATAATTAGGGATTTGCTGATCCAATTTCATTTTTAAGTTTTTCAGTCAATGGCAAAGCAGTGGTGTGATGGAGGTAAATGTACATTTGGGCATCGGCCATAAGTGAAGGAGGTACAGCACGAGTTTACATGCTGTATTCTAGACCTAGAGCTGGCTGAAGTGATATGTAAAGGATCTAGAGAGACAACCAAAGGTGAAGGTCACAAGATCTGATGTAGCAGAGAGGATTGAACCCCAGCATGGAGCAGACGTCATTGTTAATACAGGTGGTCATGGAGCAGACGTCATTAATACAGGTGGTCATGGAGCAGACGTCATTGTTAATACAGGTCGTCATGGAGCAGACGTCATTGTTAATACAGGTGGTCATGAAACAGACGTCATTGTTAATACAGGTGGTCATGGAGCAGACGTCATTAATACAGGTGGTCATGGAGCAGACGTCATTGTTAATACAGGTCGTCATGGAGCAGACGTCATTGTTAATACAGGTCGTCATGGAGCAGACGTCATTGTTAATACAGGTCGTCATGGAGCAGACGTTATTGTTAATACAGGTGGTCATGGAGTAGACGTTATTGTTAATACAGGTCGTCATGGAGCAGACGTCATTGTTAATACAGGTGGTCATGGAGCAGACGTCATTAATGCAGGTGGTCATGGAGCAGACGTCATTGTTAATACAGGTCGTCATGGAGCAGACGTCATTGTTAATACAGGTGGTCATGGAGCAGACGTCATTAATGCAGGTGGTCATGGAGCAGACGTCATTGTTAATACAGGTGGTCATGGAGCAGACGTCATTGTTAATACAGGTGGTCATGGAGCAGACGTCATTGTTAATACAGGTGGTCATGGAGCAGACGTCATTGTTAATACAGGTGGTCATGGAGCAGACGTCATTAGTACAGGTGGTCATGGAGCAGCCGTTATTAATATGGGTGGTCATGGAGCAGACGTCATTAATACAGGTGTTCATGGAGCAGACGTCATTGTTAATACAGGTGATCATGGAGCAGACGTCATTGTTAATACAGGTGGTCATGGAGCAGACGTCATTGTTAATACAGGTGGTCATGAAGCAGACGTCATTGTTACTACAGGTGGTCATGGAGCAGACGTCATTGTTAATACAGGTGATCATGGAGCAGACGTCATTGTTAATAAGGTGGTCATGGAGCAGACGTCATTGTTAATAGAGGTGGTAAAGTCGGTAAAGTCTGGGCTGCACGCCAATTTCCAGTACAGTCATTATCACAAGTGTCTCTGAAAGACAACAGACATCACCAACATTCACGTGTATGTCCAAGCACCGTGCTACTCAAATGAAACAGTATAACAAATTCTACGAAGTTGGACAGCACTGTCAAGCCGACTCTGACTACAGTTCTTTGTGATGTCAGAAGACTGTAATGCCAAAACAGGACCGGAGTGCACATTGTCAAAGGGCTGGACAGTGGAGCCTCTGAGAAACGATATGCCAATTCAAGAAGAGTGTAGTATCCAGACTTTACGAGCAAAATTAGACCTCAAAATGATCAAAACCCTCTTCCTCCATGAAATGTCCCAGAGAACGACTTGGCACGCTCTCAGTGGCATGACACACAACCAATCTCAATTCAGTTCCATTTGTAACAAAGCTAAAACCAGAACCCTTCCAGGAGTGGCACTAGCAGCGATCACAACATGCCACTGATGACAGCTAGGCTCTAGCTGGGGAGGATCGTTAAGCAATACAGTTCATGTATGAGATTAGCTGGAGAGGATCGTCAAGCAATACAGTCCATGTATGAGATTAGCTGGGGAGGATCGTCAAGCAATACAGTCCATGTATGAGATTAGCTGGGGAGGATCGTCAAGCAATACAGTCCATGTATGAGATTAGCTGGGGAGGATCGTCAAGCAATACAGTCCATGTATGAGATTAGCTGGGGAGGATCGTCAAGCAATACAGTCCATGTATGAGATTAACTGGGGAGGATCGTCGAACAATACAGTCCATGTATGAGATTAGCTGGGGAGGATTGTCAAGCAATACAGTCCATGTATGAGATTAGCTGGGGAGGATCGTCAAGCAATACAGTCCATGTATGAGATTAGCTGGGGTGGATCGTCAAGCAATACAGTCTATGTATGAGATTAGCTGGGAGGATCGTCAAGCAATACAGTCCATGTATGAGATTAGCTGGGGAGGATCGTCAAGCAATACAGTCCATGCATGAGATTAGCTGGGGAGGATCGTCAAGCAATACAGTCCATGTATGAGATTAGCTGGAGAGGATCGTCAAGCAATACAGTCCATGTATGAGATTCAGGTGAAAAGGCTGAAGGATCTTGAGACTGCAACAATCTGAGGCAAACACAGGCAGGTTTGCAGAAATCAGATTATATATAAAGGAGTTTGCAGCACTCCAATTATTAAAGGATAATATCAACGACTTTGTTGACAACATCAATACGTAAGAAAAGTGTTCGAGATACAGCAAGAAAAAAATACATCGTTCCAACTAGGAAAACAAAAATGGATCCCAAATCAATGCCTATTACACGTGCGTGAATTGGAGCATCATGCAGAAAATGGATCAAGGGAGAGGATTGATAGAGAGAGAATTGATTGATAATATGGTAGAGAGGTAACAGCAAGGCAATTTCCAATACGCTGGAGAAGGCAACATGATCACAGCGACTATGGCTACATCTACACCAGCCGCCAAGGCAAAGTGATTAGCGTCACGGACTCCCGGCTGGGAGGTCGTTGGTTCGATTCCCATCAGAGTCATGTGGGGGTTTTCTTCCCTGACCGGCTCCTACCCAGAGTTAAGTTTGCTACGGGTCAGTTGGGAATACTGGGACCACAGTCGAGTTTCATCCACATATTTGATGCATCTCTGACAGCGTTACTCAAATTTCCTGACCAACACTGCAGGTGTCTGTATCTCTCGGGCCTGGTTGACGCCGGGATATATTATGACAGGAAGCGTAGAGTACAGCCCTGTCATGCAGTCTCAGACCGGAATGGAAGTCCGTAGCATCAATATCCGCAGCATCATCTTCATCATCATCCTCATTCTCATCGACCAGCATAAAAAAAGTCTCAAATTCTGTGGCCCTTCATGCCCTGCTCTCATGGCGACTTCAGTTTCGATGTCCTCCCCACATCTGTGGCCTTGGTTTGATTCCGTCGGGGTCAACGGTATCGGCGAGTCCATGGCGGCTGTCGTTGGACGGACGTGGTGGCGCCCTTCGGAGGGAGAGCTCACTCAAGCCGGTTCCGCGATTAAGCAATTATTGTAGTCAGTATGGGGCTTAGTAGGTGGTGTCCTGCGTATGTTGGATCAGAACAGGCGCCAATGAACTCCACCGAAGTCACACGGCCACAGTGCAGTGTCTCCTCCGGTGGGTTGCCGTTGACGACTTGATATTGACTGCTCCCTGTGGATTGCCGTGCCGGGACTGCGGCGGGGTCGACCGGGCTGTGGCTGTGGACGGAGTGTCGGAAATGAGCGGCGTGTGTGCACTGACTCCGAGGTTGCACAGAAGATGGACAGCAAAAAAAAAATGCTAGGTCTACAGACAACAAAAACAATTCCTGTCTCACAAAAAAGCAGAACCAACTGGAAGATGACCTTAATACTGCACAGATTTATACAACTAAGGGCTAAAACAAGACTCTGCTACACCAGACATGAAAATGGCACTGGCAGCGAATCTAGAGTTGCTACCAGAAGTGCGAGAAACTGTTTGCTGTCTCAAGGGAGACAAGTCATCAAGGTGGTTAATTTCTTGCTGATCCACTAATGTACGGACATCCAGAAATCATTAAGGCACTGACATATAATATGGGAAACAAGACACTGGCCAAAGCATTTTTTAAAATATAATACCTCTATCTAAGAAAAGGCGACCTGCCATTCGGTCAAAACTGCAGGACCATCAGTTCAGTCAGACACCCAGACAAAGTGATGTCGAGGTCATGCTGACATACTCAAAGAAAGACACGAGAAATCCTTGTGGAAACAGACAGGAATCAGATCGAAAAGCACATGTGAACTCATCTTCAAATTGTAAAAACTGATTGAGAACCACCTTCAATACGAGCGTGATTTCGACCCTAACTTCATTTACTTTGAGAAAGCTTTTGACCGTATCTGGCATAAAGGTCTGTAACAGGTCACGAGGAGCGGGGGAACTCCGACAACAATTTCATCAAAGTCACAACAAAGATGCAAACAGTTCTGGACATCACTGTCGGAGTCTTCTTTTAAGCAATCGTGGAGTGCGCCGAGACATATCTCTTCTCCCCAATTCTGTTCAACGCTGAGAACATAATGCAGAAAATACTTCTGGTCTTCAACTCGACTTTTGACTACATCTCACTGGAACGCGTTTTGCCAGGCATCGTGCCTTGCCCAAGCTGTGAAACAACCAGAGAAGGTAAAATATCTTCGTTCAAGACCACCCATGTTATTTTGCATGAAAACCCCCTTTTTCACATACAAATCACGTCCATCACATATCAGTTTTGACCAAATTTAACACCTGTTTCACACTAAAATTAACATCCAAAAACCTCTAAAAATCGACGTAATTAGCACATTAAAACGGGGCCTTACATGCTAGATAAGATTTGGTGATCGTGAACAAACATATTTACCTTCTCTCCGAGAACATAAAAAGCACCTTAAAATGTATATGGTTTGACTGCTCTACTCCAGACTGGTCCTACTGCTGTTGTTACGTGATACTGCAAACCGATAAAGTGCAATTACTGTCCTGACATCGAAACTGCCCTACCCAGACTGGTCATGGTGCCGTTGTTACTAGACATGGCAAAATCAATAAATTGCAATTAGTGTTCTAACAGCGAACCACTGCAATGCGACTCATTAGTATTCATCGTGCGATGCGCGCTTACCCAATGGCAGGGAGTATGAGGCCATTTCTGCCGGGCTGGACTTAAATCACGTGACATTAGCAGCCGAGCAGCCCTGTTCTGTCATTTCTTAGTGTGGCGCTGAGCAGTGAAGACGTGCTGGGAAAACTGTTTGACTTTAAAAACTGTGTTTCTGCTGTTTGATTTCATGTCTCGCGATAGTGTTTCTTTTGTTAAGAAGCAGAATTTATTAGGTAGTCCTTCACAAGAACTAAATAAGGAAATTTGTGATCGCAAGCAGCAACAGACTAGTTTAATTCTTCCAGTAGGCATGACTCAACAAGTGCAAGCTATTTCTCAGCCTTCTACTCCATTATGGACAGAAGAAGAACAACGTGTACTAGAAGAGAATAGAATATATCATGAACAGATGGCATTAATTGCTGCTAAGGCTAAAACAGAAGGCCCAATGAGACTACCCAACAACAGAACAACAGAAGTATCACACTGTGTGCGTACTGTTAGACAAGTGTTTAAAAATAGTAACGATCATGCATGTACGGTTTCAAAAAATGTAAATGACGCGACTCTAATATAGTAACGATCATGCATGTACGGTTTCAAAAATAGTAAATGACGTGGCTCTAAATATAGTAACGATCATGCATGTACGTTTGCTGCCCTATGACATTTGGCGCCTGCCCTGCTTCGGCTGTGTTATTGTTTGTGCTTCGCCCTGCTTTAATGTCCTGCTTCAACGCCCTGCTACCTGCTTCAGGCTGCCTTTTCAGATGGCCGCCAATAGAACTGAAACAGATCCTGTGATTATTGATTCAGGATTCTGCTAAGTGCTTTGGCGGCTGTTTGTTTGTTGTTGTTTTGTTGTTTGTTTTGTATTTGTTTGTTGTTTGTTTGTGTGTGTTTGTGTGTGTATGTGTGTGAGAAAGAGCGTTCTGCCCTACAAAGCAATGCAGTAATCCAGGTCAAAAAGACTGCTATTGATTAACATAATTAATTAAACCACACACGCCCCACCCCCTGCCCACGCACGCACACATATATAAAACCCTAATGACTCACAGCGTGCTCTTCTACTTCTAATACCATTAATAAATCAGAACAAACAACTGGCTTTCCTTCTTGATTAGTTTTTTTACATCTAATGAATTTATAGGCCCATTAATTAATTCTTTAAATTGACTGTTTTTTCCAACTGAGATTAATCGATAATCGCAAAACCCCGCCCTAGTTGATGGCAAAACCTTAGAAGTGTAGATGGATAGCCATCAAACAAATTAGTATCTGTTCTTAACTGTTGTAAATGAACATACAACATTGGGTTCACAAGAAAATCAGATGGTTTATTACCTTCAAATTTATAAACATCTTCTCTTGTACTAAATCTATAAGCTCTGGCACTACTGTGAAAGCCTAAGATTTTAGCCAGGCCCTTAGGAAAGTATACTCTCTTCTTTCTTCTAGTGGGAAATGTAAGTAATTCTGAGGTTGCTCGTTAATTTTAACAATATACCATATTCGCCAAGTACTTTTTTAAGAACAAAGTTGTAATTCCAACAGACATCACCTACATTCTTCGTGTATGTCATGCACGTGCTACTCCAAAATGTTTCTGTTATATATTCTTTTTCTAGATGTCGGAAAGCAATGTAACGCCGACTAGAATTCTGTTCTTCGTGATGTCAGATGACTGTTAATGCCAAAACTGGTCACGGAGTGCAAATTGTCTAAGGGATGGAACAGGGAGGCCTCTGAGTAAACGATATGCCAATTCTTGAAGAGTGTAGTATTCCTGACTTTTCAGAGCAAATATTACGGACATCTATATGTTCTAAACCCATCTTCCTCCATGAAATGTCAACAGTGAACGGATGGCTCGCTACTCAGTGGAATGGAACACAACTTATAAATTCAGTTCCATTTGTACATGGCTAAAACAGAAAACATTCAAGGTGTTGCACTTGCAGCGTTCACATCTTGCCATGATGACTGCTAGGCTCTAGATGGGGAGGATCGTTAAGCAATACAGTTTCATTGTATTGAGATTTTGATGGAGTGGATAGTAGAGGCAATTCAGTCAATGTATGAGTATTAGCATGGGGAGGTTAGTCAAGCAATTACTGTCCATGTATGAGATTAGCTGGGGAGGTTCGTCAAGCTATACAGTCCAGTATGAGATTTTTTAGATGGGGAGGATCGTCAAGCAATACAAGTCCATGTTGAGATTAGCTGGGGAGGTTCGTCATGCAATAATGTCCATGTATGAGATGAACTGGGGAGGATCGTTCGAACAATACAGTCCATGTATGAGGATTAGTGGGGAGGATCGTCAATGCAATACAGTCCATGTTTGAGTTTATAGATGGGGTGGTTCGTTCTAGCAATACTGTAAATGTATGTGATTAGCTGGGGTGGATCGTCAAGGCAATTCAGTTATGTATTAGATTAGCTGGGGGAGGTTCGTCAAGCAATACAGTCCATGTATGAGATTTGATGGGGTGGATCGTCAAGCTATACTGTCCATGCATGAGATTTGCTTGGGGTGGATCGTAAAGCAATTCAGTCCATGTATGGGTGAATTGCTTCGGAGAGGATCGTCATTGCTTTATACAGTCCATGTTGAGATTCTGGTGATAAGGATGATGTATCTTGAGACTGCAACTATCTGAGGCAAACACAGGCAGGTTTGCAAAATCAGATTATATATTAAGGAGTTTGCAGCGCTCCAATTATAAAGGTATATTATCAACGTCTTTGTTGACATCATCAATACGTAAGAACGTGTCCGGAGATACAGCAAGAAAAAAAATACATCGTTCCAACTAGGAAAACAAAATTGGATACCTTTCACATGCCTATTACACGTGCGTTGAATTGGTGAATCATGCAGAAAATGGTTCAAGGAGAGGATTGATAGAGTGAGAATTGATTGATTATTGGTTAGAGTGGTATCTATGCAAGGCAAATTTCAATACGCTGGTGATGGAATCATGATTCAGAGGACTATGGCTAATTCTAAACCAGCCGCCGAGGAAAAGTGATTCGAGTCTCGGCTCCCGGATGGGAGGTCGTTGTTCGATTACATCAGAGTAATTGGGGGGGTTTTCTTCCCTGACCGGCTCCTACACAGTGTTAGTTTGCTTCGGGTAGTTGGGAATAATGGGACCAACAGTCGTGTTTTCATCCACATATTTGATGCTTCTCTGACTGACGTTACTCATATTTCCTGACCAAATCACTGCAGGTGTCTGTATCTCTCGGGCCTGGTTGAAGCAGGGATATTTTATGAAAGGAGCGTAGAGTGACAGCCATGTCATGCAGTATCAGAACGGAATGGAAGTCCGTTAGCATCAATATACGCAGCTTAATTTCATAATCATCCTAATTCTCATAGACCAAGCATAATAATAGTCTGAATTCTGTGGCCCTTCAAGCCCTGCTTGCATGGCGACTTTCTGTTTACGATGTCAGCCCCACGTCTGTGGCTTGGTTTGATTCCGTCGGGGATTAAAGGTATCGAGCAGTGTCCAATGGCGGCTGTGGTTGAAGGATGTGGTGGAGCCCTTCGGAGGAGATAGCTCCACTCAAGCAGGGTTCCGAGTTCAGCTATTATGTTAGTCTGTATGGGGTTAGTAGGGTGGTGTAATGCGTTTGTTGGATCGAGATAAAGGCGCCATTGAACTACCAAACGATGTCACAACGGACAAAACAGTGACTGTGTATTCCTCAGGTGGGTTGCCTGTTGTACGAATTGATATTGTATGATCCCTGTGGGATGTGACGTGCCGGGAACTGCGGCGGGGTCGGTGTTTCTCGACCGGGCTGTGGATGTGGAGGAGTGTAGGAAAATGAGGCGGCGTGTGTTGAACTGACTAGAAGGTTGACAGAAGAGGGGACAGCAAAAAAAAAATGTAGGTCTTCAGACAACAATAACATTTACTGTATCGCAAAAAAGCAGAACAAATGATGTTGACCTTACTTTTGAACAGATTTATACAACTAAGGGCTAAAACATAGACTATGCTAAACAAGACATGAATATTGCACTGGCAGAGAATCTTGGTTGCTAAAGTAGTGCCGAGAAAATGTTTGCTGTCTCTAGGGAGACAAAGTCATCAAGGGTGGTTAATTCTTGCTGATCCACTGATGTACGGGTCATCAGAATGAATCATTAAGGCACTGACATATAATATGGATTCAAGACACTGCGCCAATGCAAGTTTTCTAATATTTTATACCTCTATTTAAGGAAAAGGCGACCTGCCATTCGGTCATAAAACTGCAGGACAAATCAGTTTCAGTCAGAACACCCAGGACAAAGTGATTGTCGAAGGTCATGCTGACTTACTCAAAGAAAATGACACGTAGAAATAATTGTGGTAACAGACTGGAATTCAGATACGAAAAGCAAATGTGAATCATCATCTTCAAATTGTAAAAAAGATTGAGGATCCTCCTTCAATAACGTGAGTGATTTAGACCCTAACTTCTTTTACTTTGAGAAAGCTTTTGTCCGGTATCTGGCATAAGGTCTGTAACAGGTCACGAGCGAGCGCGGGGAATATCCGGACAACAATTTCATCAAAGTCACTAACAAAGATGCAAACAGTTTGGACATTCATGTCGGTGTCTTCTTTTATGCAATCGTGGAGTGAGCCGAGGACTATCTCTTCTCCCCAATTCTGTTCAACGCTGAGAACTTAATGCAGAAAATATTCTGGTCTTCAACTGCGACTTTTGAATACATCTTCTGGTACGCGTTTGGCAAGGCATCGTTGCACTTTAGCCCAAGATGTGAAAAACCAGAGTAGGTTTATATATTCGTTAATGACTCCCATGTTATTTTGACATGAAATCCCCTTTTTAATTCAATTCACGTCCATAAAATATCTGTTTTGACCAAATTTAACACCTGTTTCAACACTATAAATTAAAATCAAAAAACATCTATAATATCGACGTAATTTGCAAATTAAAACGGGGAATTAAATGCATAGATAAGATTTGGTGATCGTGAACTTACATTTTTTCTTCTCTACGTGGAACATAAAAAGCTCCTTAATATGATTTATGGTTTGACTGCTCTACTCAGACTGGTCCTACTGCTGTGTTACGTGAGACTGCATCCAGATAATGTGAATTACTGTCATGAAATCGAAACTGCACTTCCCAAGAATGGTCATGGTTTGTAGTGTTACTAGTAATGGCACCCATAAATCAATTAAATTGCAATTAGTGTTATAACAGCGAACCACTTTTTTTTGGCATGCGACTCTTTAGTTATTCATAGGGCGTCGATGCGCACTTCCCAATGGAAGGGAGGTATGAGGCCTTTCTGAAGGGCTGGACCTTAAATCAAGTGAATTTAGCAGCCGTGCAGCCCTGTTCTGTCTTTTCTTTGCTGTGGCGCTGAGCAGTGAAGACGTGCTGGGAAAAAAAATGTTTGACTTAAAAACTGTTGTTTTGCTGTTTGATTTCATGTTCTCGTGATAGTGTTCTCTTCTTGTTTAAAGATTGCAGTATTATTAGGTTGTCCTTCTCACAGTACTAAATAAGGTAATTTGTTGAATCGCAAGAAGCAACAGACTAGTTTTATTCTTCAGTTGGATGACTTAAACAAAGTGCAGATATCTTCACTGCATTATTCTCCAATTATGGTAAGGATGATGAACTTACGTGTACTAGTTGTGTAAGAGAATATATCATGGAACAGATGGATTTAATTGCTGCTTTGGCTAATACAGAAGGCACATATGAGACTACCAACTAAAGAACAAAGATAGTATCACACACTGTGTGAGTTCTGGTTGTCATGGTTTTTATAATAGTGTAGATCTGCATGTACGGTTTCTTTAATTAGTAAATGAGCGACTCTAAATTTAGTAACGATCATGCATGTACGGTTTCAAAATATAGTAACTTGACGTGGCTCAAATTTAGTAACGATCTTGCATGTACGGTTTGATGCACTATGAATTTGCGCATGGCACTGATTCGGCGCTGTGTTATTGTTTGTGCTTCGCCATGCTTTAATGTCTGACTGCAATCGCCCTGCTACGGCTTAAGGCTGCCTTTTCAAGATGGCCGCTATTGTAATGAAAACTGTTACTGTGGATTATTGTTCAGGATTCTGCTATAGTGCTTTGGCGGATGTTTGTTTGCTTGTTGTTTTGTGGTTTGTTTGTATTTGTTTGTTCGTTTGGTTGTGTGGTGTTTGTGTGTGTGTTTGTGTGTGAGAATGTGACGTTATGGAACTAATATGATTGCACTGGGTAATCCAGGTCATAAAGACCTGCTTTTGATTTTCATTTTTTATTATTTCCAAAACGCCACCACCCACATGCCACGCACGCTAAATCCATATATATTTTCCCTAATGACTATCATGCGTGCTTTTCTTCTTCTTAATTTCAATTTATTTTTCAGTTCAAACAACGGGCTTTTAATTATGTTTTGTTTTTTTTATTATATTTTGTATTTATAGGCCCATTAATTATTCTTTTTATTCACTGTTTTTTCCATACTGTGATACATACGATTATCGCTATACCCACGACCTTGTCGATGGAATATTACTTTTGTAGTGTTTGGATGGTTAGCCATATTTCAATTAGTATTGTTCTTAACTGTTGTATATGAACATAAAACTTTGGGTTCACAGTTATTCAGATGGTTTATTAAATTATTTTTTTTTTTATTACTTTCTCTGGTCAATAATTATATAAGCTCTGGATATACTGTGAAAGACTATGTTTTGAGCACAGGCACTTAGGTGTTAGTATTTTATCTTCTTTTTTAGTGGATTTGTTTTGTTTTTTCTGTGGTTTGCTTCGTTTTTTTTTATTTTCAATTTTTTTTTTTGTGTCATTTTTCGACAATGTTCTTATTGGATTGAACTTATGTTGTATTAACATTCAGCTTTTTGAAATTGTGTTATGTGTTTGCAAGGAATAAGTTACTATATTTTGTTAATGTTATTTGAGCACCATATTTATGTTAGCCCACTTATATTTTTTCACCTAGTTCTTTAAGGGCATTACCTACAAATTCTGCGAACCTTTTTCTATTGGTTCCGTTTTGTATATCCGCTCGTTTTGATTGGTGTGTATAGATGTAAATATTTTTTTATATCTATTTAAAAATTTATTTAAATATAAAGAAAAGTGTTTTTATCGTCATCGGGACTGAAGACCTTGCTTGCACTTTTCTTGTTGCTCTTCTTCTTTTTGCCTATTATTTTATCAGAACAAACAACTGGATTTCCATCTTGTTTGTTATTTTTAAATCACAATGTATTTAAGTAATCCAAAATTTTTTCTTTTATTTGGCTGTCATCCATCATAACTATATATCTGATTATCGCACAATCCCCCGCCCACTGTTGCGTTGAAATTCATTTAGAAATGTTGAAGGATGCCAGCAAACCATATTTGACACATGTTCTTTTCTCTTGTAAATGAGACATACATCTTTGGGTTTTACGAGAAATCAGAACGGTTTTATTGGCCTTTAAATGTTAATACATCTCTTGTACTAAAATCTTATAATCTTTGTTACGCTGTGAAAGCCTTAATTCGTGCAAATGTCCTTTAGGGAAGTGTATCTTTCTTTCTTTCTAGTGGGTATATTTTATAAGTTTATTATGAGGCTTGCCTCGTTATTTGTTAATACAATTTGCCACAAATTCGATAAGTTCTTCTTTTAAAGAACAAAAGTTGTTGTAGCCATCTGTATTGTTATATGAGTTTTCGTGTTTGCCTTGTTCGCTTTTACTATTAATCAAGTTAATCTGAGCCTTTTCAGTTATGTTAGCCCAATTAATTTAATCACCTATTTATCTAAGGGCTACCATTAATGGCCGCGACTTTTGTAATTGGAGTGCGTTAAGAAACATCACGTTTGTTGTGTGGTTTTTATAGATGCGCATCTTTTTTATAACTATTTTATAAAACTATTTAAAAAACTATTTTAAAATGGTAGCTTTGATATATTGAACATGACTTCTTACAATGTAGGAGCGTTTTTTAACCCAATATCTTGGGAATTCAGCAATTTAACCTTTTGCAGTAGATGGCTTTCTTACGGATTCCATGTTTGTTTGTAAACCCGCTAACTAGATATTTAAATCCGCCATAAAGTGTGACAGTGTACCACTCAGCATGGACAATCCCACCCCATGGATTTTCCTGGACTTCAGTTTAAATTTTGCCGTTTACTGCCGGGCAATACTGGCTGCGTGTTTCATATGCAGGACCATTTTTTAACCACCCTAATATTTTAGTAAGGATCAGTTTATACTTTCAGGTTTATTACCAGTACCAGACGCATATTAACTGAACTACTAGTAGTTATCCCTAACGTCACGGCGTTTTCATCACTTTCATCTGGCCAAATGAACAATTAATGCTTATGAAAGTATCTGCAACGTTTTTAACATTGATCCTTCATCTGATTTTAGACAAACTTGTTAGTCCGCAATCTTGGGTTTGGCAACATTGGATTTGTGGGGAGCAATAAGAGAAATTACTTATGTCTAACTGGAATAGCAAAACCCTCTTTGCACCAAAAAAGCTCTAGTTAGATTGGGATCAATTATTGAAAAAAAAAAACCCTATGCCTGGTAATCTTTTATATTAGATAAAAGTAAAGGTTTATCAATGGCCAGGCGTGCAAAGACTTTATGACTCACATAAGGACATCGTTTGCTGACTATTTTGGAGCAAAAGCACTGACAAGTATAGATTAGTTGATCATCTACTGGATATTGAATGCTTGTAACAAGTTCTAGATAATTTGATGATGACAATTAACTCTGGCTGTTGACATTTGCTGCTAGAATATAAGGTTTCATGTCGTTCATTGCACTTGCTATGGTCAAAAGTTTGACTTGTTGTAGGAAATGGATCTATACTTGCTAACCTCTGTACTTTTACTACGTTTGGAATGATACAGAATTTTAACAATGAAATCTAATTGCTGGATACGAACAAGAATTAGGGGGCACAATATAATGGTTCATACTTGGCACCGCCCAATCAATATTTTAATGAAATGATAGTACCTAGCCTGAGAAGGCGTTCCAGTTATAAAATAACCACTGTAAGCATGCCACATAATCCAGGAAAGCGCCCCACAGCCAGAAAGCAGCTCAGAAAGCTCTAAACTCTGTTAATGTTACCTCTACACTGATCAGCACATACTAGCGAAAAGTCGCCCTTGTTGTGTTTTTAACTTTTACTGGCATTAGCTCTAATTTTTTCACTAGAAATTTATATACAGCAGCTTGATCCCGTTAGTCCATATTTTTGTTCGGCCATTATATCCAGCATACTTTCCTTTAGTAGACACAAAAACATCTTACGTCTATGCCTATTATGCCAGGCAAGAGCATACAAGCGCTTTGGCAGTCTAACTTCATTTATTATGTTTGCTAGGTGGTTGTAATTGTTTTTCTTATCCTACTTATACCAGGCTGAGGTGTTGGATGGCACCGTTACTGGACCTGTTGGTTGCCATGCCAGTTACATAGCTAATAAACGAGTGTTGAGATAGCAATACAAACAGCCGTTAATATGCTAACTATTGGTATCCCACTCTTCTCTGAACAGAATACTTACTTCTTTATCCTGCGAAACGTTGTGTTTCTTGTAGTATTTGTTATAACTTCTTGTTTCTGGTTTATTTGTGATTCTAGTGTCCTCTGTTATAGATAATCGCGCCTAATATGTTCTGTTCTTTTGGTTCATTTAAATCCTGTTAATTTTTGCTGTCTGTATTCTTGCCTTTTCTTCTAGTGACTATATTGTTATCGTCTGCCATCAGTCAGTTTATTTTTTTATTATTCTTATCATCTTTCTAGCTCGCACAATTGATGTTTTCTGTGTTGTGCATTAGTTCACCCCTTATTGTATGTGAGCTTTATTCATGGGCATTAACGACTATCAGATCAGATATTGAGAATAACAAGTTCTTTTACATCTGCTTCCCACTTAAAATCGTTTCAAATCTGCTCATTAGTTCCATCTGCTCTGACTTAAATATTGAAGAAGGTATGTATTGGTGTATTGCAGGAGTGTGTGGATAACTCCGCCCTCAAAGTTATGTAAACGACTAAAAGGCGGATTCGGCTCTAAGCTCTAATTTGTTTATTTGTTCTGCCTTAGCAATAGGGAGTTTTCGTCTAATTGTGCTATATTTTTAAAATCTTGCGTGGGGTTTGCATTGAAGTAACCTTTGCGCGCTCTCCAGAACCAGTTCTTATATACAAATGCCCACCACTCTTCATCTAAAAAATCGTTTGATCAAGAACGATATGGCAGCTATCGCTCCTATGCTTTATATTGAATGTTTCAATTCACTGGTCGCAATAGTTCTTGGCGTTTGTCTGGTGAGGTTAAAGACCCGATCCTTCAATTTCTTCTTGCAATGAAGGGACCTAGTTCATCTTCACCTTCTTCTTCAAATAGATCATTCGCGTCAATTTCTTCATCCATATTTTTTATTTATATTCCTTTTTTTTTTTTTTTTCTTTTGTTTTATAAAAAATGAAACTCCTAAACGGTTGTGACATTGATCATATAGAAAAGAGAAAGAACCCACGGCCACGTTAAAAGGTATAAGCCAGACTGTAATTAGTGTTAAATACTCCATCAACAGTTAGCCTGGACAAGATTTTAATAGTTAGGTCCCTTGATCTTGGCGCTGACGATGTTTTAATGCCAGGCAATGCTAAACTATCATTCAAAATAGTATTACATCGGAGTCCTAATGCTTCTGTTGTTGCTTATTTAGGCAGAGCAATATGTTTAACTTATGGTAATCAAATCTGGAGGGCACAGAGGAAGTTTTGTACTAGGCGAGGCTGACATTTTTGCCCCTTTTTTCTGATCTTTGGCTGCCTAAATAAAGAATGTAAAGTGAAAGTTTATCTGGGAATACACAAGACACAAACGGTTTCAAGCACAGAGTTGGGGCGGGGGATCGGCAAAGGTAGGATGTTTAAGATGAGGCTGTAGCAGAAGAAATTGGCAACTGATTATGACATCCCTATAGATTTTGAAACTGTAAGAAGAATTGCCATATTACCCATGGCGCACTAAAAGAAAATCTTTACTTATAGATTTGACATTTAATCCTAGCAGTTCTGTTCGTGTTGTCTGAAGATTCCTGATGTACATAGCGGTTAGTGTACATTTTCTCTTTGAGTTTGATGTTGTTACTTACACGGTTGGCCAGAACATTCTTAAATCCAGTTATAAAAGTAAAAAGGTTATTAATTATGAAACGTTATACACGCAATTTCAGAAAATAGAAACAAGCGAGGGACACTCTTTGGTACATACATCTTAAATCAGTCTCTTGAAAAGTCTTTTTATATGGAATTTTGTTCTTGTTTATGAGAAAAACAACACACTTTTCAGAGTGATTCAGAAGTGTTTTATAATCCAAAAATGAGAAGTTGTATATGTATAAATGCAGGGTATGAATCGGATGTATTCAGGGGCGGTGGACTTTTACCTCACCAATACACTTCGATGTATTAAGAAAGATGTTCGCTGGAGGTAGGAAATGAGATCCTGCAGTTGATCGCGTATCGTAAAAAAACTTCGCCTTTATGATGTAAGACATCGATAAGTCTTAATTAATAAACTTAATATGGCTGTGGTTAGAGTTTTAGATTCCACATTTGACAACAGATTGTTTGGATGTGGTGATATGGATAGGGACAAGCAAAGCGGTATTTAAAATATATATTCGCCAAGTAACCAGAAGGTGACGGTCCAATACCAAATGCATGTTTTTATGGTTTGTGACGACCTGTTAAACATTGAAGAAACAGACTAGAAATGACGCAGCTCTTAAAAATGCAGAAGAAATTATTCTAATAAAAAACAGATGGATAGCTTGAAGTTTCTGCCACAAAAGATCCGCATGTTCTATTATCTGCGGGATTACTGGGGTGTGGGATAAAAATGTCTTAGTACTGGATTTGTTACATAAACAATTATACAGGTTTCATTACGAGCACTTTGTTTTATTCCTGCACAATCCATTAAGATCTTATGCTCTTACAAGAATGGAAGTTTATTTGGAAGACGATAATATATTTTTAGTTGTGCATAGAGTAAAATGAGCGACTGTTTTGTACATTTCTATAGACTATTTGAGGGAACTGATACCCTGTTTATTATTGATGACTGTTCAGTGAACGAGACTTTGTTTAAAAAGAAAGATATGTCCAAAGCTGCCTTTAGCGGTATTCCGCTTAGTTTCGGTGTGGCTCTTAACCTCAAAAAATATAATGCTGTGTTAAAAGACTTTCGATTCGCAGTTAACAATCGGTTGTATATTTTACACTAAGGTCAATGTTAGTTTTGAAGAATGTTTAGTGAAAATTTATATATTAAGGGACAAAGTTGGAGCACTATATAAAAAATAATGAGCAGTTAGAAATATCTAACAAC
This sequence comes from Conus ventricosus, assembly GCA_018398815.1. Lineage (NCBI taxonomy): Eukaryota > Metazoa > Mollusca > Gastropoda > Neogastropoda > Conidae > Conus > Conus ventricosus. Next base: position 88,281 of record JAFLJL010000811.1, read on the forward strand.
GCCTTAGCTATGCTTTTTACGATGAACCCAACAGTTTTCCTGGCTTACTTATTTCGATTTACATTTGTTTATTATTTTTTGTTTATTATTGATTGCTTATAACATTTTGTTTAATTATAATTTTTTATATTTTAATATGAATGTCTCGAGGGCAATGGTATTATCAAAAAGCGGAACTAGCTTCCCTATTCACACTGCTGTTGAGCTAATGACCTAGGAAGTAACATCTGTGTTTGATCTATTAGGTGTGCCAGGAAAATGTTTATGGATTTGAGTACACAGTTGTTGGGGTTTACAAAGTAACAGAATTGAGACAAAAAGCGACAGCAAATCCACCCTAGATCATGTTAAAGAAATTTAAGGGCAACCGATTTTGGAAAATCATGAATACCAAATTATTATAGTGAGTTTGTTTGGGGGGGGGTGGCTGTTTGCTTCCTGAATATTGACTGAATTTATGTTTGAACTACGGAGGCCCAATGTATACATGATAAAGCTTAAACAATTTTAGAAAGGCTTTGAATGAAGGAATCTTTCTTGTTAGCCTTGTTCCAGGATCCAAAACAACAGAAAATAAACAGATTGATATAGCATTGGCTGGAAGGGCACTGATTATATGATAAAGAGAAAGAAGTCCTTAGCTGAAGTGAGGGGGCGGGACACTGTCGGCTTAGAATTTTCCACAATCGATACAGGTACTTCCTAGGCATAGGGGACGATGATTTTTCGCTTATTTATTACTAAAGAGGGTGGCGATTAGGTTAGCCTGAACTTACGTTAATTAGTGGCATTACAAATTAACGGCTGAAAACTTGGATGCCCCTTTTAAGCTCGGTTATTGTTATTACAAAAAACCGGAGATGAAAATAAACGCCCTTGCCGTGCATATCTAAACAAGGTATAATGTGATGGTTGACAATGTACATTAACAGTACTTGAACTTTATTTTCCTTATGTATGTTGATTTTATTGCGTTTAGTCATGTTGATGAAGTGCCTGCAAGAAAGGATTACTAAGAAGATATATATAAGAGTTATTAATAAAATATCTTGATTAATAAATGGTGGTTCAACAGTTTAGGTTAGAGCAATTATTTGAACTTCATAAGGAAATAGAAAGTCGACTTGGATATGTATTGGATTACTAGAACGAAATTTGCAAGCGTTAAATAATATTTCTATTTTTGTAATTACTGAGTCCTCAGCTGTAGCTAGCGTAAGTGCTGAGGTATGGTTTGTGGCTTCTTTTTAGCCACTGCGGCTGGGAGCGCCAGCTCTTTAGCATTAGGGGGACTTGGTTAGGTTTAGTCGCACATGTCTAGATTGTAAGTTCTGTTTTAAAAAAATTAAAGTCCTAATTTACAAATGCACACTGCCAATTGTTGCCTGGATCAGCAACTTTGTTCATTAAGTTTTTAAGAATATGCAATTAATTACAGGATGAAAACATTACAGACGATGAATTTCAGAAGCTTTGGATGTCAGGCGTTGATTACAGACGACATAAATTGAACTTCAAAAGGAAAGTGGAGAAAGACGTTTACTTCACGACAGGTATGATTATGATGCAATAAAGAGAAACATTGTAAATCAAAATATAATAGGTTAATATCCAATATTGGGTTTTAAATATTAAGTTTAGCAAATTAATAGTTTAACTAAACACTATTTTTTTTGTTTACTTAACTGTGTTTGGCGGGACAAATTGCACTCTTTCACGTACACAACGATCTTTTAGGGGCAGGTTTTTTTAGACGAGAGAGTCTCTAATTATATAAGTATTCGGGAGGGGATGTTTTCATAATTCGTTTCATTCTTCTATACATTCTACGCTCCATATAGGCGTCTGTGGCTCTAATTTAACTTTCGCACTCGTGCCTATCATGGTATGAATACTGTATTATTCTTACTTAGTCCTATCGGCAAGAGTTTTGAGTCACCTGCGCATCTTCAGTATGCTATTTTTTTTTAACATGTTTGGAGTTTACTGACGGTTTATAGACTTGTTGCCTTTAAATTCTTCATTGTTCATGGACGTAAGAATGATGGAAATCTTACTAACCTTTCTGTGTTGCGCGTTCTGTACTTCGTAGTGTCCATAATTTCTCTGTGTTATTGATTGGTATACAGGCGTTCAGCTCTAGATTATTATTAAAGTTTTCAATTGGGTTGTGACCGCATGGTTGCCTGGGTTCACTCTCCTGACTGTTAACATGATTGTTTAAATCAGTTGGGTTACAAGAACCTTAACTATTTTCACCTTAACAACTTGAACCATCCTAGGGATATTTTTTGGGCTGATTGTATATTGTTTGTAAAGCCTCAGCCCACTGCTGATTTGAGATTTTATCGTTAAGGTTCGGCGTCTTTGGTATCTTGAAAGCTTGTCAACATCTGTAAGAGATTCTTAAACTTTTTTCTATATCTTTGTCATGTGGGAGATTCAGCAATGTCAAATATGGTGGGGTGTCATTAGGAAACTGAGTTACAATGAGGCCTTCTTATTCTTTTGGGGGGAATGGCAGTTATTTTTTGCCAAATTGCCTTGTTTTGAAGACCAGCACTATCAGCATCTGATTCAGTAACTCTAGCAGCCTTTAACAGTTTTTCAATAGTCAGTCTTTCCTTTCCAATACCCTTTAGGTGATTTTATATTTTGTGCTTTTCCATAAGAATGACTGTTTTTATTTGTATTTTTATTTGTTTTTTAGATTGAGTATGACGAGAGGAGAGATTGCGCCATAGCATCCTTTTATAAAGACTATATCTGATATTTTCTGTTCCTCAGAGATGGATCATAAAAGTCAGGACAGTTCTGGGCGGCGGCATGTTTGAATCTTCTTTCCTGTATCTTATGTTATACTCATTATTTGCGTCATCAACGTCTGTTAAATGTGATGCTCTGAATGCCCCTGTTCTCTTAAACTTTTTTATTTATAATTGTCTTAGTGTGGAAATAGTCTTTTCTCATATAGCGTCTCATCGCCTAGCTAAATCTTTCTATTGCATTGTTATGAAACGTTCTCTCTCTTAATCGGGACGTATATTTACGAAAATTTAAATGCTTACAGAGAAGGCCAATGCATTAAACAATAGCTCCTCCTACCATCATAACTACTCCCGCCATAATTTTATAATCTATATTTTATGAATATTAATCTTTTCTATGAACTAATATTTTCTGGGATTATTACCTGCGCAAATTAAGAAAGTCTTTTGGCGCATCCTGTTCTCTTATCTTTTTTATTATGGAGTCTAAGTGGGCAATTGTTTTTCTCGTAAAGCGTCTCTCGCTTAGCTAAAGCTTCTTTTGCCTTGTTTTGTACGTTCTCTATCTTCATACGGTCCTCAATGTACTTAAACTTATAATTGCTGCGGAGATGGCAAAGCAGTAACAATAGCTCCTCCTACAATCAGATCCATTCCGACATTCTTTTTTATATATTATATTTTCTAGATTTTTCTTTCTTTGAACTAATATTTTTCTGGATAATTTGCTGTGCATCAAGAAGTTTTTGACGCAATCCTGCAAGTATTACAACTATAACATTAACAATATGTCCTCAATGTCATAAACCTTCCTAGAGTCAGATGGCTTCTTTCTAAAAGTTGTTTTTTGCTAACACGCTATAGCCTATCTAAGAAACGTAATCACAGCAGAATGGTAAAATCGTATTATTGATAATCTTTTTTTCACTCATCTTTTTTATTAACTAAAATAAATAATTAATATCTATTCATTTTCGAAAGGCTGTCTATGTGCGTTTTAATCTATAATCTTTTGTAGTTAAGCTATAGATAATGTAGCAACTAGTTTTGGCGAATATTCTATCTTTCCCATGTTAGGGCGGTTTTATTCCTAACATACATTTTGCAAGGGTATGTATAGACTAACCCCACCATCGATAGGCAATGCTTATTAAACAACGTTAAACTCATGGTTTTAAAGTATTATATTTTTTTTATGTTTTTTAAATATGGGAATTGTTTAGAATATTTATGTGTCGTGAGGGAGGCAGCTGGACTATCAACAGCAAACTGCCATTTTGATAGATTATACTCTACTGGCTGCGTGTGGGGAATAACTAAACAGCTATTTAGGGTTGAACTAAGGATTGAACAGATTCAACAACTGTCTAATCAGACATTGAGGATGTATTCTACGCTAGGTACGAAGGCAATGCTAGGGTCATAATGGGTTTGATCTTGGGGTCAGACAATGATTTGTTAATATGATCAGTTAGTAAAGAAGATAGCGCGGTTCGGATTCAGTTGAAGATTTTAATATGAATTATCGCAAGTATCGGTTTTAAACATGTCCCTAGTAACTCTTGAATGTTACATGTATTACAGATTTGGGTCGCGATGTTTTGTCCATTCATCATGGATTTAATTACTTTTAATCATTTTAATTTTGATCTATTTATATTTAATCGCTATAATTAAATATGAGCGATCAGGAGATTGAAGTCGTACAGGACAAATACGCAGGGAAGAGATTGTACCAATAGGAGATTGTGCAACACAGTGAGGTTGACACAAGGGAGTAATGGTAATAAAACTAAAAAATCCTGGGACGTATTGAGGCTGGGGAAGTTAAAATAGATGATTGGATCAGTCTGCAATGCTAACCATCAGCCCAAACAAAAATTGGTAGATTGTAATACACATCACAAACGCCCGCTAAAAACAGTTAAATTAACAAAATACACTATCTCCATACTTTTCAATAAGATGTTTTTTATGTTTTGGATGACTGTTGTTGTTGGTGGGGTGTTTTTGCATTATATGTTCTAAGACTTTCTTTGCAGATATTGTTTCATGCCACACTTCACATGTTTTAGTTGAAGTACACAAACTTCTTGCATAAAATGAGCTTCTCTGTTGTTGTCCCAGTTTGTATGTAATTGTTTTTAAGTTATTGTTTTATTTTTTTTTATTTTGTACATTGTTTAGAACTGGATTTAGTTCATTGGTTATGTTGTTTTTGATTATAGTTCTGTTATGTTTGTGCTTGTTTTATTTATTGTTTTAGTGTTTGTAATTGTGTATGTTCTTGCATAGTACTAGTTAGTTGTATTAAATAAGTTCTTGTTAGGTTATTAAGTTAAGTCTTGTTAGGTTATTATTAAGTTCTTGATTGGTTCACTAATGTTATGTTCTTGGTTATAAGTCAGTCAAGTTAATCTTTTAAAGTTCTCCAATGCCCTACAGCATTTGTAAAACTCAGGTTTGTTGTATGTTATATTGTTATTGTTTGAGAATAGTGATTTCTTGTTTAATGAACGATGTGTTTACTTGATGGAAGTGTAGAGCGCAGATTGAACATTCTTGATGTGGATGATATTACTTTGTTATTCAATGTGATCTGCTTGTAGTTATCGTGATGAGGTTAGATTTTTTTTGACTACTTCTTTACTGTTACCCATTTGCCGTCATTCATTTACAGAAGTTGGATAGCACGCTATACTTCTTCGACGCAAACCAAATATTCTTTTATAACTGTTACATTAACTTATCCTTCATCTTTTCCAATCACTTTTTGTTCACAGTTGAATGTAAAGGACTGTCTTTAGGATTAGTCGCATGTGTCCGTACCATCCATCTGCTCCTTTAGCCACTTCTGTTTCTAAATCCTGTATAGAAGTCTTCTGTTGGGTCGTCTAGATAAAAACTTTCTCGTGTCTGTATAATGTAACGCTTGCTGCTTGACCGGTACGAGGTTTTTTAATTAGTCGTACGAAATTCTTACATCATTAACTTTGGCAACTACTAATACGGTGAGCCGATAAAACCACTGGCTTGTATACTTATAATCATTTTTCTTCCTCTTAATGCCATCTAGGCTGTCGTTAAATCTTCTTAAGTCTTGATTGTTAAGGTTTTGAGGCAAAATTAATTGCTTGGTTTTCTTTTGTAACTAAATTTACATCTTTACGTTTGTGTGTTTTTCCATAGTTTTCGCCTTATAACAGCTGTTGTTCATCAGTTTATAAGAAGTCTTTTTCTGGAAGCTGTCTGTGGCGTGGGTTCTAAGATCAGTATTCTTTTGATGTTTGGCCTCATTATATGGGATTTGGTCAAAAATGCAATGAGTTTCTGACACTGTCAGTTTTAGTCAGTGTCTTTGAGTAAATAACTGTAGGAGTATGTAATGGCAAACATATTTTGTTTTGTGCGAAGATTAGGCACAGTTTAGGAGGTTTCGATAGGGATCATCTTAATCTTTCTGCGGCTAGGGTGGTATTCGTTATGAAGATCGTGTAGTTCTTAAGGATTTATTATAAGTATACTTCCAAGATTAGACCTATTGGATTATGAGCTGGAAAGCTGTGAAAATCTTACTTTACACAGTTATTGACTTCATGAGGCCCTTTTATAATTGTTAAAGTTTCTCAGTGGAAGCGAGTTGACTCATGGCCCATCATTACAGATTGTGGCGTTATGTTATTAGATAGTTAGATGGTTTAGTTGGATCCATTAATCGTCTAATTATTTGTTGTTGGCTTGGCAGTAAGGATGTGACGGCCAATGCTAATACCTCCCCTCAGCCCATCGTCAATAATCTGGAGTGTGGGTGTTGATCAGTTATTAAGTCAATCTGAATGTTGTAGAATTTAAGAAGGGTCCCAGAATGGCCTGGGGCAGAGTTGTAATGTGATGAGTTCTTAGTGCATTGTTTCATGAATTGTTGTTATGTAATTATGAAAGTGTCTGCTAATAACACACGTCAGCCCAATAGATTCTGATCATGTTAATCGCCCATGTTTCACAGTGTAATTCTGTCCAGGCTTTCTGAGCGTATTCATATTCTGAATCAGTTATGTCTTTGCCTCTAAGACTAGAAATGATAGCGCCTTTAGGAGGAAGCGAAGTCTGCAGCAAACCTATCCCACGAGTTTTGTATTCATATGGATATACTTCTTTGCGTCACTAATGGATGGATTCAAAGGATTGTTATAGTTATGGATAGTCTTGTAGAGTTAATGATAAATTATCTAAACTCCCCATCAGATGTTGGGCAGATTTTCCATTTAGGGGAAAGGATGAACAGTCAAGAGTAATTGTCTTGTTACTTTTCTGATGATTGTGCATATGCAGGTAACCAGATTTTATTCAGATGTCACTGCTTGAATGATGATATGAGTATCGTTAAACTCGAAGGTTATGAATGGAAGATTGGACCTAGTTATCAATGTCTTAGGGTCATCCTTAAGTTGAAGATTTACAATTGTTGTATCGCCGCCCTCGAAACTTTCCGCTAATGTGATAGTGGTCTATCACTGTGTAACCTTTCTTTTCTTCTGTTACATATCTCTAAGTGTGTAGATGAGTCATATCGTTCTTGGTCTTATGGAGTCATAACAATGTCTGAAAGATTTAGTTGAGTTGGAGTAGTGCTTACGTAATAGTTTCTTCTGCTCTAAAAACTTTCTAGCTGCGGTGGGCACCTCTGTAAATCTCTGGTGTCGTGTGTTTTGGACCGTCTGACCTAACAACAATAAACGCATAAGAAACAGATCTGATTGAGTGGGTTATAAGTTGTTTTTTGTTCTTGATGTTGTGGGCATAGTACTGTGGCAAAGTTTGATTCAAAGTCAGCATTATACCGCGTATGGGACTCTCATGCTTTTTTTTTTGTGTAAATTTTTATGACTACTTTAGACCCTGGTTTAGATAGTGTGAGAGTTTGGTTTCACAGTATACAAATACGTTTACAATGAGTTCTATGACTGGCAGCTATTCTATTGTGTGGTTTCTAACCAAACCCTTATGCAAAGCTTACTTGATTAGACTGATCCTTGATGTTAAAAACATAAGTCTGCTTTATTGTTTATGATTAATACATAATGTCTATTTGTAATATATTCACAAACTGTTTCAAATATATTATGTTTGTCATATTGGTTCGCATTAAAGTAGGAGGCGTTGGGTGAAAAACTTTGAGGCAATTGATTATCTTTCAGACATGTATATATACGTTTACAGTGATTGGTTTGTTTTGTTATTATATCTGTGCATATATTGTTTATACTTTATGGAATGGTTTTGTTATCAAAAGGTCAGGATCTTGTTTATTTGCTTCATAATTTGGAATCTCTGTTTGCTTTGATTTTTAACAGGATGTAAATGCGCTAAAACCACACCACATAAAACTATGTTGTCAGAATATGTCTGTTTATATCTGCCGTTTAAACTCATCAACTCTTTTGGATAGAGATATGTAAGATTTGCCGACGTTAGGATTGAACTTTGTTTGTCTTCAAATTTGATTTTCCAAGGACCTGTTCCTTCAGAACAGCCAGAACCCCTTGATATTTGCCTCCTCACTGGCAATGGTTTACTGTGTAAGCCTTGTAGTCAGCCCAGTTAGATTAATAGTCGTGAAATGATGTATTACGTTTTCTGCCTTGGTTGTAAACCCGACTGCATGTTAGTATATTCAGGCGTTATGTATATCATTTGAACGGCCAACAGGCTCTTTACTGGCGCTCCATTTGATGAGACGATGGGATTTTAGAGATAGCATGTGCAAAGCTTTCAATGAATATTTGTTGAGGTTTTTGATGTCCTTGTCCGCCTCAGCTAAAAATAGTGCTTATTTGTTTGTCCATCTACTGTTTATTTTTTTCTTCGTATTTAGTTTTCGGTCCAGGATTTTCTTGGTGGTCGTTCGGGGGACATTTGTAAAGACCAAAATATTTAGTAAATCATTATATATAAAATATATATTTAAAAAGTTAGTAAAACTAGCTTTTTATTCTTCTCCCAAGCGTTGCATCAATTCAAGACTATGTAATCCTTACAATATCCACCCGCTAATATTTTAGCTTTTTCCTGAATCACTACAGTCAATGGTCATCACTTTGGGTTGCTTCGTATATAGTTCACTTTTATCTTTTTTTATATTGTCTACATCATCTCAAATCCTAATTTCACTACAAATTAAATGTTTAATAATTTCTTTGTTCAGTTTAAATTGTTCTTTACACTTCTTTAAATCAGATTTCACTGAGTTCGGCAGCCATTTTTTTATCTAAATAAATAAAATTATTCTGTAATGTCAGCTGTTATTCTAGTTTCTCAACCTTTTATTAATTGTAAAAACTGTTCAGGTTTAAAGGTACTGTTACTCCTTTCTAGATCATCTGACAACATGCTAGTCAGCCTCTTCTGCGGGCAATATTATCAAGGTATAATGGCAAAAAAATTTTTAATGGGTTTAGGACAAGACTCTGAGATTTCTTACTTATGCTTCAAAAACGCTTTATCGTAATAGTTATAACTTTCAAAAAAGTTCTGTTTTATATTTCATTCAACACGCGTCATTTAACTCTTATTTTCTACTTCCTGCTTATTCGCCCTCCACAATAATCATCAATATATTTCTGTTTGCGTTATAAATACGGGGGGGTTCATTTTTTTATCCCAGAATTAAAATTCTTATATTAAGTATTTAATGTATGTATGCCGCTCCTCTTCAGTAAGCATTTTGTTGTTGTTAGTCGTAAAAAATTGATCTTCATTTAAAGCTATAGTTACGCCTTCGGGCCAGTTAAGAAAACAGTTTGTTTAGCATCTTCAGAAGCTTTTTTATCAACATTAAATGGCAATAAAATTTATAAATGGTTGGGGCCATGAATCTGGTTTTTTACTTATAGCCTGCTTATCGCTTTCTCGCATGTCTTTGCGATTAAAATGTTCAGAGTAATTAATTCTTTCATTCCTTGTTCTTTAACTGATCTTTATACCTACCTCTCCCTATCCACTTCGTTATAGTATTTTATTTAAGCTCGGTAGCTTAGTTCCATTTTTATTTCCCTTTCCTTTTTGTTTTTTTTTCCAGGGTTGGTTTGGGTGGTGGGGGGCTGTGTGTGTAGGGGCTTGGGGTTTAAGAAGGGGGGGGGGGAAGAAAGGGGGGCGTGTGTGTTGGTGTCTTTGTGTGAACTGCAGTGTGTCTGTGTGAGCTCAATACACCTGAACAGTGATCAGTGACTTTATTCTGGTCCAACTTAATCTTAAATGAAATGTTTCTCACCCAATTCTCACAAGGCTTTCCTGTGTACACTGTCCTCTTCTTTTCATTTTGACAACGGGCCTATGGCTTGAAACGTCAGTTTTTCTCACTAAGGTTTCAACTACCACCAAAAGGTTTTTATAAATTATTATTTTTTTTTTTTTTGCAACGAATCCTGCAAGTCAACTTTTGTTTCTTCCGTATTGTTTATTTTATTGGATAGCCCTTGTAGAGATCCTGCTAACTTATCTAAACTCCCCATCAGATGTTGGGCAAGTCATAGAAGGATAAACAGTCAAGAGTAAAAGTCATGTACTTTTCTGAAGATTGTGCAATGCAGGTAACCCGCTTATATTCAGAAGTCACTGCTTGCATGATGAAATGAGAATCGTAACCTCGAAGGTTATGAAAGAAGATAGGCATTTTTCCATGTCTTAGGGTCAACCTTAAGTTGAAGATTACAATGTTGTGCGCGGGCCCTCTAAACTTTCCGCTAATGTGATCGTGGTCTCTCACTGTGTCACCTAATAATTCTCTGTTACATATCCAACAGTGTGTAGATGAGTCATAACGTTTTTGGGTCTTCAGGAGTCATAACAATGTCTGAAAGTTTTATTTGGGTTGGAGTAGTGTTTTACGAACTAGTTTCATCGCTCTAAAAATTTGCTAGCTGCGTTGGCCCTCTGTAAATCTCTGGTGTCGTGTGTTGACCATCTGACCTAACAACAATAAACGAAATAAGAACAGATCTGATGGTGGGTAAATAAGGTTGTTTTTTGTTCTTGCTGTTGTGGGCCATAGTACTGTGGCAAGATTGATTCAAAGTCAGCATAAACGCGTAGGGACTCATCTGCATTTTGTGTAAATTTTTAAACTAATTTTAGACCCTGGTTTAGGTTGAGGAGTTTGGTTTCCCACAGTCTACAAAACTTTTACAATGATTTCTATGACTGGCAGCTGCTTCTATATGGGGTTTCCCTAACCAAAACACCTTCTGCAAAGCCCTTGTTTAGCATGACCTTTGATGTAAAAACCATAAGTCTGCTTATTGTTCTGGTTAATACAAAATTTGACTCTTTGTACTATCTTCAAACAGTATCAAACTACATGTTTGTCAAGGGGTTCGCCTAAAGTAGGAGCGTTGGGAGAAACCCTTAGAGGCACTAGATTACTACTACAGACCATGTATATACGTTTACAGTGTTTGTTTGTTTTGTTCTTCAAAACTGAGATATACTTTTTAAATATTTACTGGAAAGGTTAGGGTTATCAAAGTTCAGCTCTTGTTTATATGCTTCATAATTGGAAACTCTGTTTGCATGATTTTTAACAGGATGTAAATGCCTAAAACACACCACATAAAACACAATTGTCAAATTATTATGTTAAAACTGCTTGTTTAAACTCAACTCTTTTGGAAAGAAATGTAAGAATTGCCGACTATAGGATAGAACTTTGTTGTCTCAATTTGATTTCAAGGACTGTTCCTTCAGACCAGCCAGAACCCCTTAACTTTGCCTCCTCACTTGCAGGTTTTTAAACTGTGTAAGCATGTAGTCAGCCCATTAGAATTAAAGTCGTGATAGCTGATTACTTCTTCTGCCTTGTTGAAACCCAGACTGCATGTTAGTATCATCAGGCGTTATATAATCAATTAGAACGGCCAACAGCACTTTTACTGGCGGCTCCATCTGAAGAGACTCTGGGATTTTAAGATAGCATGTGCCACGCTTTCATGAACATTTGTAGGGTTAATGATGTCCATGTCCGCCTCACTAAACATATTGCTTATTTGTTTGTCATACTGAATATTTTTTCCATCGTAATATGTTTCGGTCCCCGGGTTTACTTGTGGTCGTCATTTTTAAAACCAAATATTTACGTAAATCAACAAAATAAATGTATATAAAAGTAATAAAACAAGCTTTTATTCTTCACCAAACGTTGCAACACTTCAAACATGTCAACTTACAATAACCACCCGCTAAATATTTTAGCTTTTTCGAATCACTACGTCAATGTTCATTACTTTTTGGGTTTCTTCGTTAAATAGTTCACTATTATCTTTTATTATATTGTCTACATCATTCTCAAAAACCCCAAAATTTACACTAAAATCAATGTTTAATAATTTCATTGTCTTGTTAAATAGTTCATTACACTTCTTTAAATCAGATACACTGAGTTCGGCAGCCATTTTTAAATCTAAATAAATAAAAAATAATTGTAAATTCAGCTGTTATTCACAGTTCACCTTTTCTAATTGTAAAAACTGTTCAGGTTTAAAGGTAACAGTTACTCCTTCAAGATCATCAGACACATGCAAGTCAGCATCTTCAGGGGCAATATTATCAAGTAAAATGGCAAAAAAATTATAATTGGTTTAGGACAAGACTCTGAGATTTTACTAATGGCTTCCATTACGCTTTCTCGTATAGTTAAACTTTCAAAAAGTTCTGTTATAAATTCATCAAACACGGTCTTTAACTCTTCTTTATCAACTCCTGCACTAATCGCCCACCCAAAATCATCAAATATTTCTGTAAGCGTTATAACTACGTGGGGGTTCATTTTTTAAACCCAGATTAAAATCATAAATACAAAATTAAGTAAGTAAGCCGCTCCTCTTCAGTAAGCATTTGTTGTTGTTAGTCGTAAAAATTGATCTTCATTAAAGCAAATAGTTACTCCTTCGGGGCCAGTAGAAACAGTTTAGATTAGCATCTTCAGAAGCTATATAATCAACTAAAATGGCAAATAACTTTATAATTGGTTGGGGCCAAGAATCTGGTATTTACTTATAGCCTGCTTAACGCTTTCTCGCATGTCTATGCGATTAAAAGATCAGTAATTAATTCTTCAAACCTGTTCTTTAACTGATCTTTATCACCTCCCCTCTCCCAATCCAACTCGTAAAGTATATTAATAAGCTCTGTAGCTAGTTCGGTCTTCATTTTTAACCCCAAATAAAAACGACAATTAAAAAAATAATTAATTCTGTAAACCCTTAATTCTTATGTTCTCGGAGAGAATGTAAATATGTTTGTTCACGATCACCAAATCTTATCTAGCATGTAAGGCCCCCGTTTTAATGTGCTAATTACGTCGATTTTTGAGGTTTTTGGATGTTAATTTTAGTGTGAAACAGGTGTTAAATTTGGTCAAAACTGATATGTGATGGACGTGATTTGTATGTGAAAAAGGGGGTTTTCATGCAAAATAACATGGGTGGTCTTGAACGAAGATATTTACCTTCTCTCAACCGGATGTGATCACAAGTCGGAACTGTTAAAGCCTGTACATTTATGTAGCCTGAGGAGAAGCCGAGCAAGGCAAAGCGTAGATACAATTAGCGAATTTTCTGCCAAGCCCGAGCACAACCGGGGGTGAACTTTTGAGGAGAAACACGGCCATGACTGGACAAAGAAACTGAATGTTCAACGCCAGTTCGTGGTGTTCTTAGACGATTCCATGGTGAGCGCGTAACCGAAAGAGTGTTTCCATGGCTAGGGAGGGATCTGAATTCATCAGTGAGGCGGATATGTTGTGTCAGTCATGGGGATAAAGCATATGGGAATTCACCAAGGAGAAATATTCAGCTTTCTTTTCATAGTTAAAACTTTCTTTTTAACCATGGTCTGTCCATATGTACATGCATAAGCATGATCCAATAGTAATGAGGAGTATATTTCAGTCAATCGATAGATCGTTCTCTTGTATTCCTGCTTCCAGCATAGTGGTGTCTGCCTGAACATAAAAAAAATCGCTGACCCTTATCCACTCCCTTCCTACTATTATCACGCCTATTTCTTTCTCTTTCTCTTTTCCTTCCCTTCCTGACCTTTCTCTCACACACACTATAACAAAACACACGGCTAAGACAGATGTCCACAGAACAGACCACACATCTGCATCATTTTGCACTATGTCTTTATCTATTCGGCAATTTGTCTTTGTATCTATCAAGCGATCTATCTTTCTTTATTCCTTTAGCCATCTGTTTCCACTATATGTCTTTATCTATTCGGCAATTTGTCTTTGTATCTATCAAGCGATCTATCTTTCTTTATTCCTTTAGCCATCTGTTTCCACTATATGTCTTTATCTATTCGGCAATTTGTCTTTGTATCTATCAAGCGATCTATCTTTCTTTATTCCTTTAGCCATCTGTTTCCACTATATGTCTTTATCTATTCGGCAATTTGTCTTTGTATCTATCAAGCGATCTATCTTTCTTTATTCCTTTAGCCATCTGTTTCCACTATATGTCTTTATCTATTCGGCAATTTGTCTTTGTATCTATCAAGCGATCTATCTTTCTTTATTCCTTTAGCCATCTGTTTTCCACTATATGTCTTTATCTATTCGGCAATTTGTCTTTGTATCTATCAAGCGATCTATCTTTCTTTATTCCTTTAGCCATCTGTTTCCACTATATGTCTTTATCTATTCGGCAATTTGTCTTTGTATCTATCAAGCGATCTATCTTTCTTTATTCCTTTAGCCATCTGTTTCCACTATATGTCTTTATCTATTCGGCAATTTGTCTTTGTATCTATCAAGCGATCTATCTTTCTTTATTCCTTTAGCCATCTGTTTCCACTATATGTCTTTATCTATTCGCAATTTGTCTTTGTATCTATCAAGCGATCTATCTTTCTTTATTCCTTTAGCCATCTGTTTCCACTATAAGTCTTATCTATTCGGCAATTTGTCTTTGTATCTATCAAGCGATCTATCTTTCTTTTATTCCTTTAGCCATCTGTTTCCACTATATGTCTTTATCTATTCGCAATTTGTCTTGTATCTATCAAGCGATCTATCTTTCTTTATTCCTTTAGCCATCTGTTTCCACTATATGTCTTTATCTATTCGGCAATTTGTCTTTGTATCTATCAAGCGATCTATCTTTCTTTATTCCTTTAGCCATCTGTTTCCACATATGTCTTTATCTATTCGGCAATTTGTCTTTGTATCTATCAAGCGATCTAACTTTCTTTATTCCTTTAGCCATCTGTTTCCACTATATGTCTTTATCTATTCGGCAATTGTCTTTGTATCTATCAAGCGATCTAATCTTTCTTATTCCTTAGCCATCTGTTCCACTATATGTCTTTATCTATTCGGCAATTTGTCTTTGTATCTATCAAGCGATCTATCTTTCTTTATTCCTTTAGCCATCTGTTTCCACTATAATGTCTTTATCTATTCGGCAATTTGTCTTTGTATCTATCAAGCATCTATCTTTCTTTATTCCTTTACCATCTGTTTCCACTATATGTCTTTATCTATTGGCAATTTGTCTTTGTATCTATCAAGCGATCTATCTTTCTTTATTCCTTTAGCCATCTGTTTCCATTTTCTGCCCACTCCGTCATTTTACTTACCTTTAACACAGCGAGGACAGCAGGCACCCACCGGGAATTCTAAAGAATGACCCTGCCACCACAAAATAATATGAAAATAATAACAAATGAAACAGTATGAAGCCAAATCACACAAAAAATGTATGAAAACGAGTTATGTAATAACCCAAACCACAACAAATGGCATGGGAATGAGTTAAAAAAATACTTTAACAGTAACATCAGAGAAACGAGAGACTCTTCGACAATACATCATAGAAGTGATCGAATTTACCGTTAGATCACCGACGACATAGAAATAATTCAGTCTGCCAAAACGATAACAAATATTAGAAATGAGCGACCCTCCGTAATCATCATTACGAGTGAAGTGATCGGAACTTACGATAAGATTGGATTACCAACCCAATATATTGTTTCCATATCTGTGAAAACTTTGTTCGGTTCTCAGCAGTAAAGTTTCGGTAAGAACTGTGCAAACATCCATAGAGTTACATTTATGTGTGCACGTACCCCTTTCATACTCTCCTCTTGTCCTCCTCATCCTCTCTCATTGTAATTGATCTCTTAAGAAACATCAGTAAGGTAAAATAGTAAACTTATTAATCCAAAATAATGATATCTTACAATAAAATCGCATTACGACTGAAACCGCGTCTTTGCAAAAACGCAGTAACTCTAGAAGAACAGACATCTCGAGCTGTCTCTCGAATTCTTAAAATATTGTAAAATATTAACCGTTGAGATGCAGACTTCACATAATGCCATAGATATAAACCCGGAACTGCGTGCAAGCACCCATAAATGCACCCGCATGCACCCAAAGTATTGTCTATTCAAAAACCGATATGTTCCAACGCTAGCTAGTGTTTCCCCTGTTCAAGCCAGAACGTACAATGTCAAATAAATGAACGTTTGAAAGTCAGAGAGAAACTTTCTCTCCTAGTTCAATGAGTCAACGCCGTATGACACGTGGAGCTGCTTATTTTCAATTTCCTTTCATGGATTTTTTTTCGGCGTGAGTTATTAATCTGGAATGAAATTGCAAGCCCATGAAGCAACATTCAAACGAACGCACCTCCTGTCGCCATCCTAATTTAACAGTTACTATACTGACTTCCATAAAAAAACGCGAAAAATTGAAAGGCTATTTTTCGGGTGAAAAGGGGTAATATACAATATTGAACCATTGTGGCAAGTTGTTTGGCTCCAAGACTCACGTGCAGTGAAAAAATTGTGTGAGCAACACATCATTCCCGACATTGGAGGGTCAACAAAAATGGCAAACTGGTTGCTGCATGTGAGGCACGTGCACACCATGCAGAGCAAAGTTAACCAGAGACAAGTACGCAGGCATGCAGCCTTTATAAAGCCGCGCTACAAGGTTCAGATAACGACTTGCCATCTGAGCGCTACAGAGATGCCAAGACTATGAGCAGAGGAACGCAATCGTGCCCTAGGCTATCTGGAGGCTGGTGTGGATGCCAGGCAGGTCGCCAACATCTTTAACGTCCACATCACAACCATCTATCGTCTGCAGCACCGCATGCGAGTCACTGGTACCACTGATGATCGTCCCCGGCCAGGCCGTCCTCGGGTCACCACACCAAGAGAGGATCGCCATTTTGTTCGAACCCATCTGCGGGACAGGCGGCAAACAGCCGCTAACACTGCTCGATAGGTGCCTGGGAATCTCCAGCAACGAATCAGCCTCAACACTGTGCAGCGGCATCTTCAGGAGAACTGGGCTGGCATGTAGGCGTCCTCACAGAGGTCCGGTACTGACACCAAGACACCGGCAGGACAGGCTGCAGTGGGCACAAGCCCGAATCAACTGGCGCAGGAAGCAGTGGGGACGCATACTGTTCTCAGATGAGAGCCGTTTTTGTATTGACATGGCTAACGGTCGTGTCAGAATATGGCGTCGACCTGGTGAACGCTATGCTGACTCCTGTGTGGTAGAGCGGAACCCCTGGGGAGGCCTGAACGTTATGATATGGGGTGCAATTGGCATTAACCACGCCATAGGACCAGTCATCTTTCAGAACATTGGTCCTGGTCGCGGACAGGGTGTCAATGCACAGCACTACATCCACCAGGTGCTCAGACCCCATGTCGTTCCTTTTTTTGCGCAACACCCAAACTGGACATTCCAACAGGACAATGCAAGACCACACACAGCCAGGGCCACCCAGCAATTTCTTCAGCATAACAACGTCAATGTGCTGCCCTGGCCAGCCCTCAGTCCCGATTTAAACCCAATAGAACATTTTTGGGATGAACTTGGCAGACGGTTGGACCTCCTGCGTCCACGACCAGCAACAGCGGCTCAACTTCACCAGGCCATTGTCCATGTGTGGGCTGGTGTGCCAAGGGGACGCATCAACCACCTGGTCCACTCAATGAGCCGCAGGTGTCAAGCAGTTGTCCATGCAAATGGTGGCCACACACGGTATTAGGACTTCAAGCTGGTTTGTCACGTGACCTTGGATTTTCCACACAAAGACATACTGCTGATGACATTTTCACACATTACCGGTGTAATGAATCAAATCACGTTGAATTCTCGCTTCCACTCTGTACAATTGTGACCAATAAAATTCGCCCCTAACCTTCAGCTTGTTTTGCTTTCGCGTTTTTTATGGAAGTCAGTATATATTTCTATTTTTACCTGAGGACACTGGGGATTTTTCGGGCAGGTCTGACGACTGCAGTGGATGACGCCAGTCTGACAGTGACACTGTTGGCACGTGGTCGCATTCAGCCAATGGTGGCCCGACTGCAACATCAAAGGTCGACTTTGCTGATAATGTACACATTTGGCGGCAGTGGAAAGTGTCAGCAGGAACATGCTCGCGGCACAAACATACCGCATGATAATGCTGTCAGCGTAAATCGTGTAAACATTGTGCTAGTAAGGTAAACTGAGTGCGACAGGTGCTGGAAAAGAAAACCGACGATAAAACTGTTGTGGTTTGCTACACTGACTGGCCAAACATGTTATGATAGCATAAAATGATTGTATGGGTCTGCGCTGGCAGAGCAAACCGATTCCGTCAACTGCCCTGGTAGCATGAAATCATCGTAGAAACAAGTGCTTGCACAGTAAACATCGTGCAATATGTGAAAATGGAGCAGACTGAGTAAGCATGTGCTGATCGAGTGAACTGACTCTGTGAATATGTGCAGGTGGCATTGACTGACTGAGTAATAAACATGTGCTGGTCGAGTAAACTAATTCTGTAAGGTTGTATCAATACAATAAATAGACTGTGAACGCGTGCTGGTTGAATGATAGTGTAAACTTATGCTTGTGTAAGAGTGTACTGGTAGAGTGATCCGACTGTAAACATGTGCTGGTTGACTGGCTCTGTAGTCATGTGTTTGTACAGAAATCTGACTGTGCAAGTATGTTCTGGCAGAGTATAGTGACCGTAAATATGTGCTGGTTGACTGACTCTGTGGTCATGTGTTATTACAGAAATCTGACTGTGCAAACATGTTCTGGCAGAGTATAGTGACCGTTAATATGTGCTGCTTGACTGACTCTGTGGTCATGTGTTATTACAGAAATCTGACTGTGTAAACAAGTACTGGTATAGTAGAGTGACCGTAAACATGTGCTGGTTGACTAGTCATGTGTTATTACAGAAATCTGACTGTGTAAACAAGTACTAGTATAGTAGAGTGACCGTAAACATGTGCTGGTTGACTAGTCATGTGTTATTACAGAAACCTGACTGTCTAAACAAGTACTGGTCCTTCGATTGAGACTATAACCGAGGTTCCGTGTGTGAACGCATGCATAACATCTTGCACACACGTAAAATCCCATCACCAACTTTCGGAAGAGTAGGCCAGTTTGGCCGTTGGTATGGATGACACGTTACACATAGCATGCACCCTGCGTGAGAAATGGAAAGAATGAAGGAAGTAAGGAAAATGAGTGATCGATATTGAACGATACTGACTGGATGACACGGGAAACGACTGAATGAAGCGCTAGCTGGCAGCTCTTCAGTCGGCACTACCCAGGTAGGCAGCCCGTTGTGTAAATGAGTGTTGATTGTAAAGCGCTTAGAGCTTGGCCTCTAGCCGAGAATAGGCGCTATATAAGTATTCATTATTATTATTATTACTGGTATAGGAGAGTGACCGTAAACATGTGCTGGTTGACTGTAATCATGTGTTATTACAGAAATCTGACTGTGTAAACAAGTACTGGTATAGTAGAGTGACCGTAAACATGTGCTGGTTGACTGTAATCATGTGTTATTATAGAAATCTGACAGTGTAAACAAGTACTGGTATAGTGGGGTGACTGTAAACATGTGTTGGTTGACTGTAGTCATGTGTTATTACAGAAATCTGACTGTGTAAACAAGTACTGATAGAGTAGAGTGACTGTAAATATGTGCTAGTAGGGTAAACTGACCGTGTCCACGGTGCTATAGTAACATGACGGCGTAAACATGCCCCGGTGGAGTAAACTGATTGTGTAAACACGTGAGTTGGAGTTAACTTTAGGTGTGAGCACATCGTTGAAAAATATTTGAAAACGAAACCCCGCACCGAAAGTATATAAATCGCCAAATTATGCATATGCTAATGAAGATTTGTTGAGAACCACGCAAGCGCATGTTGATTGTACAAGTTGACAGTCACAATCTATGTATGTATTGGATGTGTAAACTCACTCTGTAAGCTCGTTAAGTGTACAGTAACAATTATAAGCACCTGACAGCCGTGTAAATGAACAGTGTTGGCGAATGCTGGCGACTGAGTAGCAATTTATTTACCTGCTAACGTGAGCAACTGAAAACAAGCCTCTGCTGACGGTGAACATAGATAATATGATACATGATAGAGAGGTACATAACGTAAAAATATAATGTAAATCACTTTGTGTTGTGTAAATCGCCTTTCTGTCGTTCTCTCTTCGCATAGCTCTTTTTTTTCTTTTCTTTTTTTTTTATTCTCCTATTTATCTTGTTTCACCTCCATTAACTCTCCACGGCCAATCCCCCCCCCCCCCCTTTTGTTTCTTCTTCTTCGTTTCTTCTTCTTCTTCTCCCCCCCCCCCCCCCCCCTTTAAAAAAAAAACCCAAACTTTTACATACAAAATAACCCCATAGTCACTTTGTAACTGCATCCTACCCGATAGGTTTGGCCGCCGGAGAGACAGTCACGCTGATCCGGGCATTTGGGGCAGCACGTGCCGTTTTCGTACACATGATCTTTGACGTCACAGGGCACGGGAGGGCAGGCATCACGATGGCAATGGACTGTTCCTGCCTGTCGAACAACATTGGTAATTCAGGACATTCTGTCTACTTTGGGGTCAAGCAGCCTTAATCATTCGTGTAGCAGAGTTAGGAGATATTTCAGTACACAGTAAACACAAACTTGTGTCATCTTTGGCTTTGCTCAGATCAGCCTTGAGGAAGGTCGAGTCACTATCAATACTGACACATTTCCCAGCTCAGATCAGCTTTGATGAAGGTCAAGTCACTATCATACTGACAATTCCAGCTCAGATCACTTATGAGTCAAGTCACTATCATATGCCATTCAGCAATCAGCTTTGATGAAGGTCGAGTCACTATCAATACTGACACATTTCCCAGCTCAGATCAGCTTTGATGAAGGTCGAGTCACTATCAATACTGACACATTTCCCAGCTCAGATCAGCTTTGATGAAGGTCAAGTCACTATCAATACTGACACATTTCCCAGCTCAGATCAGCTTTGATGAAGGTCAAGTCACTATCAATACTGACACATTTCCCAGCTCAGGTCAACCCTGAGGAAGGTCGAGTCACTATCAGTACTGACATATTTCTCAACTGAGATCACATGAAAGTCGAGTCACTATCAATACTGACATATTTCTCAGCTGAGATCAGATGAAGGTCGAGTCACTATCAATACTGACATATTTCTCAGCTGAGATCAGATGAAGGTCGAGTCACTATCAATACTGACATATTTCTCAGCTGAGATCAGATGCAGGTCGAGTCACTATCAATACTGACATATTTCTCAGCTGAGATCAGATGCAGGTCGAGTCACTATCAATACTGACATATTTCTCAGCTGAGATCAGATGCAGGTCGAGTCACTATCAATACTGACATATTTCTCAGCTGAGATCAGATGCAGGTCGAGTCACTATCAATACTGACATATTTCTCAGCTGAGATCAGATGCAGGTCGAGTCACTATCAATACTGACATATTTCTCAGCTGAGATCAGATGAAGGTCGAGTCACTATCAATACTGACATATTTCTCAGCTGAGATCAGATGCAGGTCGAGTCACTATCAATACTGACATATTTCTCAGCTGAGATCAGATGCAGGTCGAGTCACTATCAATACTGACATATTTCTCAGCTGAGATCAGATGCAGGTCGAGTCACTATCAATACTGACATATTTCTCAGCTCAGGTCACCTTACTGTCAAGTTTCGTCCAAGTGACTCAAACTAGGAATTACATCGGGTAACGTTTTTATGTCAGATTTATCATGCTGATTACAACGATACGTTTACAGACCAATTAATCATACTGATTCAACAGATAAGTTTACAGACAGATTTATCATGCGGACTACAACAGATGAGTTTACAGACCAATTTATCATACTGATTACAACAGATAAGTTTACAGACAGATTTATCATGCGGACTACAACAGATGAGTTTACAGACAGATTTATCATGCTGATTACAACAGAGAAGTTTACAGACAGATTTATCATTCTGATTACAACAGAGAAGTTTACAGACAGATTTATCATTCTGATTACAACTGAGAAGTTTACAGACAGATTTATCATTCTGATTACAACAGAGAAGTTTACAGACAGATCATGCTGATTACAACAGATAAGTTTAGACAGATTTATCATTCTGATTACAACAGAGAAGTTTACAGACTGATTTATCATGCTGATTACAACAGAGAAGTTTACAGACTGATTTATCATGCTGATTACAACAGAGAAGTTTACAGACAGACAGACAGCAGAGTGTTGTCATTGTTCTTCAATTTAACGTCTTCCCACTTAAAGTGATTTCAGACGGATTGTGTAATGGTGTGTGTGTGTGTGTGTGTGTGTGTGTGTGTGTGTGTGTGTGTGTGTGTGTGTGTGTGTGTGTGTGTGTGTGTGTGTGCGCGCGCGCACGTCTGTGTATTTGCGAGTGTGCGTGTTCGCATGTGTGTGTGTGTGTGTGTGTGTGTGTGTGTGTGTGTGTGTGTGTGTGTGTGTGTGTGTGTGTGTAAGTAATTTCTTTTTGTATATGAGGGGTTGTTGAAAGTTAAAAATAAATTTCTACTGGACTGCGTGATTGATGTGGACATAACGAACGAAGAAAAGCATAATTATTTAACATTTTTGGTAATGTCAGTGGAGTCGATCTATTATGTGAAATATTAGAATCAGATTTGTGCACTGCATTCTTTACTCTTGGACAGTCTAGTGATAGGTGACAGCAGAGTGTGTGTGTGTGCGTGCGTGCGTGTTCTTTACGTGGTGCTTGATTGGTATTGATGTCATCATTATGCTATCATTAGCAATTCCCTACGTACACTTTTTGTAGTTTTGTATTGGATAACATCTTAAGCATCATACATACCACGCACAAAAAGTTGCCGGCCAAATGGAAAGTCACTGACAGAAACCATCCAAAACAGTTGTGATTGTTCGTTTTGTAACATATCTTCACATATATCAATACTGTTTGGGTTTTTAAAAAAACCTCGGTTGTAAACCATACATTTTAAGATAATGGCAGTCAAACAACCCTATACCCACACCCAAAAGTCGCAGAATCGTCATCGGTCCTTGACACAAGCCAAAAACGTGTGTGGCCGCCATTTGCTTCCAGATATTTATTTAGTGGACCTTTCTCAAATGCACCGAACAATGTCATTAGAGTCGCTCGATATGAGGGACGACGAACATCTGCTGTGGAAACTGGTTGCTGGTGGTGGGTGGTTGCCTTGAAAGCGGCGTCCCACGATATCTCAGACGTGCTCGATGGAAGCCACGTGGGACGACTGTGCTGGCCAGTCATGCCTGAGTTTACTGCTGCTGCAAGAAGCACGTTGGAAAGTGGTTTGGTCCTCTTTCAGCATGCCGTCTGGAGGCATGGCTGTAAAGCTGGCACGAATGGCTGTGCGGTCTCGTTTCTGTTGTGGATGCCTGTCGGAGCGCTACGAACAAGATGAAGACGGATTCTTCCAGGAAGATGGATCCCTCCCCAGATCATCTGCCGCCTCAATGCCAGTCATGGTCCCGAAATCAGCCATCGACGAATCGTTCACTGTTCTCTGGGTGCCGTCAGACTTCATGTTCGCGATTGTTAACTGCCGGAGTGAACCGGGATTCGACAATAATGAGCACTTTGCCCAACCGCTGACTTGTCCAGCGCCGATGACGTCTGCGCCAGAGCACAGGAACCTGGCGCACGAAGAGGCAAACGGACGGCGGCAGTTCTGCTACGCAGATTATGCTGGTGCAAGCGGTTGTGGATGGTCTGCATGGTGACACTGACGCCTGTTCTCGTTTTCAGCGAAATTCTGCAGTGACGGTTCTGTTGCACAATGCTGTCAGCTTTAGGACCTGGTCGTCGTGGTGAGTCATAACTTCAGGCTTTCCAGCCATGGACGTTGTTCAGAGCTGCCAAACGTCTCAAATGGTGCCAACAGCTGCTCATCGACAGAACAGCTCACCAGAGACATCGGGACACTTCTCTATCGGAAATTCCGTTTGGGGGCCAATCCAAAGTCCGAGCACGCCACACTGGTGTCAAGCGTCTTCTATGGGGCATATTTGTTTTTTCTCCGAATTCACCCCTTTGAAATCATCCTTCTTACTTACCAACATGGAGGCAGTGCACACACTAAGCATGGCTTGCATGTGTATAATGCACTTTGTATAGTAGAAGGTTTGGTTCAGTAGAAGAGTAGAATTTTTGCATCTATTTTCCATTATTTTAATGCATTTTAAAACATTGTGGGACGCGCATACCAAAGGTAGTGCAAGCACGAGCAAAAAAAAAACACGTCATAGAAGTACATTTTAAAGTTACACTTCACATTTTTCTTTAATTCCACAATGCTTATTTTACTACCCCAAAACTACCATAGACCCTTTACTTTTTAAGAGCAGAATATATAACTATAATGATTCATGGTTTTAAAATTCATGGGAGTGATGTCATGTTTTTGTTCCATGTGTTAGATAGAATCTTGTAACATTATTGTCAAACACAGTAGACTCCGCTTACAAGAAACTCAAAGTAAAAAACAAACTCATTTATAAGAAAGCACAATTTGTTTTTCTCATTGTATTATTGAACCACCATAAATGAAAAAAAAACACCACAAACGTAAGAACTAATATAAGAAAAGCTCGCCTAAAGAAATATAGTTTCCTTTCCCAGTACGCGAATGACCTCAGCTGCAAAATAAAAAGAAAGTCTAACTGCTTTATCTGGGTTAGGATTATGGCGAAAACACCTGCAGGAGGTCTAATCCAGACAGGACAACAAGAACAGGCATTTGATTATTAGATCAGTTAAACTGCATTTCCAAGTTTCATCTTTTCTACACATTTAAAGCAGAAATAGTCAGTCTGGAAAGTCTTCTTAGCGCCTGTCATTTCTTGTTACATTTGTCGTACTCGCCATTCATGCTTTTAAAGATGCGCGCGCGGGTGTGTGTGTGTGTGTGTGTGTGTGTGTGTGTGTGTGTGTGTGTGTGTGTGTGTGTGTGTGTGTGTGTTCTAAAAAACCTGGAAAATTTGGTTCCATTTTTTTCGCAAAGCCATATTTTCCGAGCCCGGTTTTTTTTTTTTCCTTTTCTCAAATGCCCTGTCATATTTTAATTCTAAGAAATATTTCTAAAACAATCTAGACTATCTATAAAGGTGATTTATAAACTAAACAAATCAGTGTCTCTCAATTGACTAAAAAACATTAATTTGCAAAGAATCAAGAAAAAAGTTTGAAATTCGTCTTATAGCATTCTAATATTCGCTTAAATCATCACACACACACACACACACACACAAACACACACACACACACACAAACACCACACACACACACACACACACACACACAACACACACACACCTCGCAACTCTTAAGCCACATGTTTCAAAATGGGGCGACCGCAGGCGTAAACTGAAACAAGACCCAAAAAAAGGAACACTGTGCTGCCAAACAAAAGAACTAACAAACACACATGTGTGCATGCGTGCGTGAATGCGTGCGTGTGTGTGTGTGCATGTATGTGTTTGTTGTTGTTGTTTTTGCTGGTGTCGTTGTTGTTTTGTCCACGTCACAGCAAAGCACATCACAGCAAAGACTTGGGCGACGTGGATGACCTACGTGGCACGTGCAGGTCGTGCATTGGTCAGGCCGGAGGAGCGTGCCCTGGGCGAACACACGTTTGGCGAAGAAACACGAGTTAGGCACGTTGAAGATCTTCCGTTGACCTGCACACGGACACACAACACATAGAGGTGCATAAGGTTGGAATCAAAAAGTGTTGTCATTGTCACGCAGGGAAAACTGCGGACAAAGCTCGCCAGATATTAGGCAATCTCAATCCTTCACACACCCAGTAAATACCCCACAAACCAAACTGGAAGGCATCAGGTGGATAACTAGACAAACTTTATTAACAAAATACATAAACCAAACAGATGAACAGAGTCCGCAACAAAGAAATATATATGGCTCTACTCGTCTAGGGGGAGTAAAAAAAAATATTAAAAAAAAACAGAAAAATCACAACCATCAAACAGGACACATGTCAAGCAATCCAATGCACTACCTAGCTACTACACATGCTGGAAGCAATGCACACATTTTACACTGCCCACTCCCGGTCTCCTAAAGACCTCATAGTGAGCCTTTTTTTTTTTTTTTTTCAACATTAACACAACCTAACACAGATTGCAAGTGTCATAAAAAGGCATTGTCCAGTCAATTCCCGGAAACATATCTGGTTGCACCTTGGTATTGTCCCCTGAACCTTCCCACAACAAGCTAAACTCGCCGTTCTCACACAGCACACGGATTCCCACATCACCTGATGATCAGAAGTCAGATTCCTTTGCACAAGGCAGGCAGTCTGAGAAGCTTGGCAAGACTACTCTAGTCGACAGTCCCTGTCTCGGTGGGTGCAGGGACATCCGTACTGGTGGGCGTTCCCCAATGGACTCCCATGACGTGGGAAGAGTGTATATAAAAAAAAAACAACAGAAAAGCCCAAACGACTTGTGATAGGGACGAACAAATAGCTCCCTCCACTCCAGTCTCACTGAAGGACTCGGGCCCAGTGGAGGAAAAACACGTCTGTGGGACAGACACTGGAAAATAAGTAAGAGAGAGCTCTCACGACGGCTGACGGGCCCCTTCCTTGACTTTCTCCTACCGGAAAAAAAACAAATGGCGACTCTCCCCACAAACAAAATTGCCGCCAGCTCCCCCTGGGAGCTATGAGAGTTACGGGAACTGCGAGACGCCGCGAAAAAGTGCAAAACATGGAAGACGTGTGTCCCACGCGTTTTACACCAGGCCAGGCTATATATATACCCAGGTGAAGCGGAGTGGACACAGAAAGTAAAGAGGGAAGGGAGGGTGAGGGGGTCCGAACACACAAGAACGAAGACGGAGACAGACTGTGTCTTAAACGGGAATAGTGTCCTGAACAGGACACAGAGTGCCTGGTGCGACACCCCCTACCAAAAGAGCTTAGTACCTCTGAGGTACTAACTAGTCCACTCCCGGTACACCTGAGGTGCCGAACAATCCTACCATTGACAGAAGTACTGGGTGCAATGGCTAGTCCAATTCCACGAGACTGTTTGAATACCAAAGAAACACTAACAATAGATACTAATGCAATATCATTGATTTCATAATATGTACAAGGTGGAGCGACAGCGGCATCAAGACAGGTCATCACTGATGAAGCTGCACGCATTCGGTGCACAAGGTGGAAGCAAACCATTTTAAAGACTAATGCAGGGGAATTAACCCTAAAAGACGTCACCGAGTAAGACTCCAAGTGCTCGGTGTCACTAACAAGGGAGTGAATAAAGACGTGCAAGGGTGGTAAAAAGGGTGCCCAAGCTCACCACAGGATTGCAGCAATTTTACTGGGACATACGACTCAAGAAGTCCGCTTCAACATTAGCAGAGCCCGGGATGTGCCTGAACTGGAAGGCAATACTCTGCAACTCAAATGGCCCAGCCTATGAGTCGCTTGCTGACTGGACGAATGCGATGGAGGTACTGTAATGGGTGGTGGTCGCATTCTAAGGTAAATTCTCGGCCATAGAGAAAGGGGTTAAAATCTCCTGATGGCCCAGATGACAGCAAGACACTCCTGTTCTATCGTGTGATAGTTCAGTTCTGCTCCTGTCAACTTCTTGCTTGCATAGGCAACAGGTTGAAGGCCCTTCCCTTGATCCTGGAGGAGAGCCGCACCAATCCCTGAGGCTGAGGCATCAGTCCTGAGCCAAAGGGAAGTTTGGGGTCTGGAAGCTGCAGCACAGGTTGTGATGTCAGAGCCATCTTCAAGGCATCAAATGCTGTCTGACATTGGGGATCACACTTCACCTTCTCTGGTTGCCTGGCTTTTGTCTTCTCCGTGAGTGGAAGTGCAAGTTCAGCAAAGTGAGGAACAAATTTGCGGTAGAATCCAGCCAATCCCAAGAAAGATCTCAGTTCCCGCTTGGTTGTTGGAGGTTTTGCCTTCTCAATCTTCTGTAACTTGTCCTCCTCTGGCAGGATGGAACCTCGCTGAAGCACATGTCCCAGGAAAGAGATTTCAGTTTCCCCCAACTGACACTTGCTGGGCTTGGCAGAAAGCTGTACTTGCCGAAGTCTCTGGAAAAGTGTACGTAGAACCTCAAGATGATGAAGCCAGCTTTCCGTGCAAATGATAAGGTCGTCCATGAAGTTGTGCGCTTCCTTCAAATGTAGGGGTTCCAACACCTGTCGCATGATGCGGCTGAAAAAGCCCCAGCAGTCTTTAGACCAAAAGGCATGACAGTCCATCGAAACTGGCCATCTGGAGTGGTGAAGGCCGTTTTGTCCTTGTCTTCAGGAGCCAATGGTATTTGCCAGTATCCTTTCGTTAAATCGAGCTTTGTAAAATAAGCTGCTCTGCTGAGTTGGGCAAAGATGTACTCCATGTCAGGCATGGATTCAGCATCAAATTTCAGGATGCGGTTCAAACGTCTGAAATCGACGCAGAACCTCATCTTCCCATCCTTCTTTTTGACCAGGAGGATCGGCGATGAATATGGTGAGCTACACCTCTCAATAACTCCCATCTTCAGCATATCTTGGACCTCCTTATGTACTACTTCATCTTGAGAATGGGTAGTGAGTACTGTTTCACTCTCACAGGTTCTGTTTGCAGAAGGGGTAGCGAACACTCCCCGAGAGTACACTTCAAAGGAATGTCGGTGAGTATATCCTTGAACTCTTCGCACAATTGTCCAAGTTCGTGTTTCTGTTCTACACTCAGGTGCTGTGCGATCTTCACATCTTGCCAGGTTTCTTCGGGAGTAAGCGACAGGCTTGGGATGTTGTAGATCACAGGGGGTTCAGATTCCTCGAACTCTGCGACGGCGGGTGTGAAACCGCTTTGCAAGCTTCTCTCCTCTGGTACCTCTTCAGCAGGTTTGCATGCACCAATTTGTCTTTCCCCTGACTTTAATGTAGTAGTCCCAGTCTCCAACGCGCTGACCGACAACAAAGGGACCCTGCAGGCAAGCTGAGTTTGTTGTGGTGCAGAGGTAAAAGCAACAGTACTTCATCTCCTTCCTCATACCACTTCTCTTTGGCTTTGCGGTCATACAGCTTCTTGTACCGCTGACGGGCCTGCTTGAGGTTTTCCTGTGCCAGTTCGCAGGTAGCAGCTATGCGCCTTTCAAATCCAGCACATACTCTGCCTCAGTCTTGGCGTCATCTGTCACCTCTTCCTGGTCCACATGCGACGTAGAAGGGGCATGGGTCCATGGACGGTACGCCCGTAGAGCAGTTCAAATGGGGAGACTTCATGCTTTCTTGCGGAACCTCCCTGTATGCGAATAGGACTCCCGGCAAGTAGCGATCCCATTCCTTCGCTGTTCCTGACACAGGCGCTTCACCATTTGCTTCAGGGTTGCATTGAACCTTTCCACAAGCCCATTGGCTTGTGCATGGTATGGTGTGGTGGTTTCCCGGCGCACGTTGAGAAGCACGTACACTTCATCCATGACCTCTGACATGAACTGGCTGCCCTGGTCAGAAAGAACTTTGTCTGGTATACCGGTACGAGTCCACATCTGCCACAGGGCTTCTGCACAGTGACCGCATCGATGCGCTTGAAAGGTGTGGCTTCCGGGTACCTTGTTGCATAGTCGACCATTACAAGGACATATCTGTGTCCTCTGGCTGACGCTGGTGTGATGGGGCCAATGAGGTCGACACCGACTTTGGCGAAGGGAGTGTGTACCAAGGGCACGGTGCCTAGGGGGACTCTTGTATTATGTCCCTTTGGAGTGGTCCTCTGGCACGCGTCGCACGTCCTGCAGTAACGTCGGACATCAGCACCAATACCTGGCCAGTAAAAGCTCTGCTGGATGCGTTCCAGTGTTCTGCGTACCCCCAAGTGTCCGGCCATCGGAGAGTCATGACCAAGTCTTAGCACATTTTGTCGCAGGCTTTCCGGCACGACCAGCTGTTTGACTTTCATGGTCTTGGATGCAAACTCCCTATGCAAAATTCCCTTGTCTGAAAAAATGTCACTTTGCCCTTGTTAGTGACTTTCGGTGGCTTGTTAATGGAAGACCTAATGACATTCAACGATGGGTCTCTGGCCTGAAGATTCCTAACAGCTGGGGGGGTCCACGCTGACAGCAGTTCTGTTGTCCAAAGGTCGGAGTAAGGGCTTCAGGACTTCCTGCTCTTTCTTGCCTGGGCTCTGGTTGTGACTGCAACAAACGCCTGGGCTGGAAGATCAGTTTGAGATGTACTTCGAGTCCCCATCCTTGAACTTGACTCATTCCCGATCAAGAGGGAGTACGCCGGTCGTTCAAGAGCAACAGCCCAAACTTCACCTTTGAAGTAAGGAGTAGACAGCTCGACGAGCACTGTAGGACGTGTCGACATGAAGCCGGCTTCAATTCCTGACACTTGACAGTCAGGTCCTCTTCGTGTGCCGTCTGGTACGAGCTTACTGTCAACAAAGGTAGTGGTGGCTCCTGTATCTCTGATAGTATCAACTACCACGCCGTTGACCAGAGAAGCAAAGGTGGGACAAGTAGGCTCTCCAAGCATTGGGCATCCGAACGAGACGCTGGCCTTAGTCCTTCCTTGGGTCTCAGCCCGTCTGCCTCTGGCATGTGGACAGTCACGCCGGAAATGGCCTAGGCTTCCACAGAGAAAACAGGTTTTCGCCCCTTGGACTGGAGGCGATGGTGGTACAGGGCTCTTGGCTGTCTCTTCCCTATCTATCGGTCCAGTCGGTTTACCGGGGAGCAGGCGGTCTGTCTTGAAGGATCGGCGAGCATCAGCGAAGGCCTCAGCAATCCTTACTGCTGCTTGGAATGTTTTAGGTCTGCTCTCTCCAACCTTAATCCGCAGCTCTGGGAGACAACACTGCACACTGCTCCATGAGAATGCAGTCTCTCACCTCGACACCTGCCGCCTCTGTCCAGTAGTCCAGGGTCTTTTTCAGTCTCTCACCAAACTGATGAAATGTCTCCTCTGGTGCCTTGCGCATAGTCCTGAACTTCTTCCTGTAGGACTCTGGTGTGAGTGAAGGCGTTGCCTGAGGGCTGCTTTTCAGTTCCTGGTATGTGGTCCCAGGTGGAAGGTTGACGAAAGCTTCCCTTGCTTTCCCAGTCAAACTACTAACAAGGTACAAGGCCTTACTCCTGTCTGACAGACGACATGATGAAGCGACAGTCTCAAAATGCTCCAGGAAAGCATCAATGTCATCATCAGGGGCGTAGCGAGGCATCTCCAGCTGGGGGGGGTGCGAGTTGGATGTCATGTTCTTCAATGCCCCTTTCTGAGGGGCTTGACTGCCGGCTCCAATTTCCGGCTCAATGGCAGTGTGCACGGACAATGCAGCTTGAATGCGTGCCCTCTCTGCCTCTCTGTATCTTTCATCCTCTGCCTTCTGTTCCTGCTGCATTCTTTCCTCTCTCAGTTTCTCAGCGCGCTCTCTCTCTTCTCTCTCTTCTCTTCTTCCCGGCGTCGAACCTCTTCTTCGTACCTCTGCCTCTCCATGAGCTGCCACATCATGGAGGGGTCGGCCATAGGAGGGGCCATGGCTGGAACACAGGCCTCTCATAATACCCAGGTTAGGTCGAGGGGTTGGCTTCACAGAGGGAGAAAGTAACAGGTGCCTGGTGCATCAACGGGGCACCGGGGTATGATACACACGGAACTGTAGGAGTGCGTCCAGGTGTGGAAAAGCCTACTGTAGTGGATACAGGGACCGGGACATAGCTAGGCCGATGGGTGTGGGCTGCATAGGCTGAGTAGTGAGCGAAATGGGTCTATCTGACACCCCCGGCACTGTATACGACAGAAGTGGTCGGTGCCGTGGTGGTGGCAGCTGCCATGCCAGGCAGGATTCCGGTAGCCTGAGTATACCCACGGGTATGTGGACGGCTTAAATCACTAGGATCCATTGTGAAAACAAAGTAAGTAAGTAATGACAAAACCGTACGAGCTAGGCCTGGGATACGCACCAACAGGTAAAGGACTGAACCAGCGAGGCAGTAGTGAACCGTTCCTACCACTACTCTGAGTACACAAGGTCTAGACTACATGCTGCCCCATACACCAGCTTCAAAAAGTAGCTACAGCCACCCAGCGAAAGCTCAAACGATGGCAGTCAGCAAATACTCGACGATAAAAGGTCTCCTGACTAGGTCGTACTACTTATGATGCACTACAGCTCAGACCGCTATTCTGAGGCGGGTGTCTGCCCAAAGAAGTGGCCTCCAAAAAGGGTTGATGTAGGGAAAGGGAAAACCCCAGGAGAACAACCCCTATTCCCACTCACCAGTAATGTATAGCCCACTCCATGGAACCCACTAAATGCTAGGGTTCACCATCTAACCTCCCACGAACACCACAGAACACAACACCTTCAACCCCTGGTTGGTCTAGGGTCAGGTGTGAGACAGGGGAGATCAACCCCATCCCGGACGAGCCCCCACAATTGTCACGCAGGGGAAAACTGCGGACAAAGCTCGCCAGATATTAGGCAATCTCAATCCTTCACACACCCAGTAAATACCCCACAAACCAAACTGGAAGGCATCAGGTGGATAACTAGACAAACTTTATTAACAAAATACATAAACCAAACAGATGAACAGAGTCCGCAACAAAGAAATATATATGGCTCTACTCGTCTAGGGGGAGTTAAAAAAAAAATATAAAAAAAAACAGAAAAATCACAACCATCAAACAGGACACATGTCAAGCAATCCAATGCACTACCTACTACTACACATGCTGGAAGCAATGCACACATTTTACACTGCCCACTCCCGGTCTCCTAAAGACCTCATAGTGAGCCTTTTTTTTCCCAACATTAACACAACCTAACACAGATTGCAAGTGTCATAAAAAGGCATTGTCCAGTCAATTCCCGGAAACATATCTGGTTGCACCTTGTATTGTCCCCTGAACCTTCCCACAACAAGCTAAACTCGCCGTTCTCACACAGCACACGGATTCCCACATCACCTGATGATCAGAAGTCAGATTCCTTTGCACAAGGCAGGCAGTCTGAGAAGCTTGGCAAGACTACTCTAGTCGACAGTC
>JAFLJL010000811.1:124031-135205 GCA_018398815.1 Conus ventricosus
CCGGACGCGGTGTTGTTACCGCGCGACTCACTTGAGGTCGGGAAGCGAGCGTTCCTTCGCGGCGCCCCGTAGTCAGTTCCGCTCCGCCTGTTTGTCTATTTGTAGTATTGTTGATTTTATTTTGTTTCTCATTTATTTTACCATTATATTTCCTTTAATGTGAATGTGGTATGGGTGTGTTGTAGTAATTTTAAAAGTCAACACGTCATCTGCCTTGTTTTCTTGTCAGTTTTTATATACCTGAGGCCTTCAGACTGAAGGGGTAGTATATATTATGACAAAAGTAGAGTTTCATCAAGTAAACGAATTTGTGTTTTTTTCAATATTAGAGGGAAAAAAGAGAGTATACAATAATGAAATGTGAAGTAGGTAGTATATATTATCACAAAAGTAGAGTTTCATCAAGTAAACGAATTTGTGTTTTTTTCAATCATTAGAGAGAAAAAAAGAGATAGAGTATACAATAATAAAATGTGAAGTAAACTAAACTAGATTCAGTCTTGCGGGTGTAGCCCATTTCGCCAGGTAGTAGCCTGCACCCACCATATCTCAGCTGTACCTAGAATGGAATCCTAATGCCCCTTTTATAGGGCGGTTTTGTTTTTCGTTGGTTGACTTGGTGTCGGCCCAGACGCCGTTCTGGACGCCCACCCCGAGAGCGGTATGAAGAGGAGCCGGACGCTGACCGTGCTGCCAAGAGCGAGGCCAGAACGCCCTTCCTAAGCGTATCAGCTGCTTTGGGGTGCACCAGTGTCTCCCTGCTCGGACATGGAAAGGCCTTTAAGTTAAGTTTGTTTCTGGCTGTGTATGGGCGGTGTTTGGTGATGCCTGGCGTGTGGGAGACATTCTGTATGGCTGTCATGTTTGTGAGGGTACATGTGTGAATATATAAGTGTTCATGAACTGTTATAAGTATGCGAATGTTGGTGAATATGCTTGTGTGGCTGGGGTAGACCCTGTTTCGTCCTTCGTTTAATTGTTTCTCCCCTGTCCTTTCTTCTTTCTTTATTTAGGGATATATTAGTGTTTAGGGTTTAAATTTATTTGTTCCCTGGGCCAGGGTGTGGGGTCTTTTGTTGGGTTTATTTTGTCCATTAAGTAGATATCTTCTTTTAGGTGGCTGTCATCTTCTATTTTCCCTTCTTTTCCAATTTATCTCTCTATCCTCCCTCTTCTTGATAGTCGTCCCTCCTCCGCTAGGTGTGAATGAGATATTTTCATTAATTTAATAAATTGCTTATTTGGTTTATTTTGTTTTCCATGAGTGGTTTGAGTGTATGGTCGGTGAGTGTTGTGCCCAGCCTGTCCCTCTCTCCTCTTCCACCCTCACATCCTTGATTCACGGACCTTGACCGCGACACACACACACACCACACCACACACACACACACACACACACACACACACACACACAACACACACATCCACCCCCACCCACCCTCACTCACACACACACACACACACAACACACACACACACACACACACACAAACACACCTCTAATACATTAACCGCGTTCTGTGTGTTCGTGTGTGAAGTCTATCGTAGCCGTTCCTTACACAAATCGACAGTTAAGTCTGATCGCAAATTTGACACGGTTACTGATTAGTATACGGGGTAGACAAAGAGCAAAGCACTGTTGTGCTAGAAAGTCGCAGCGGTCGTATTTTTCATGAGAACAGGTAGGCCTACCGAATAAATAACAAGTAAGGTAAGGATCCGATGCGACAACCAACACACTTCGCTACTTCGTGTGTGTGTGTGTGTGTGTGTGTGTGTGTGTGTGTGTGTGTGTGTGTGTGTGTGTGTGTGTGTGTGTGTGTGTGAAAAACTAGACACACTGCTGTGCTGTCAGACACACAGACAAACATACTGAAAGACAGACAGACGCACACAGGATTATCTGTACATATGAGGCAGTGGGGGGGGGGGGGGGGGTGCGGGGCGGGATAAGGAGAGAGGATGTGGTGGCGAGGGACAAGGAGGAGAGAGGGAGATGGGGTGAGGGGGTGGGACAGGAAACGGGGAGACGGAGGTGAATCGCCAAACAGATACGCGTAAGTCGCCTAACATATAAAGCTGGACACACTGACAGGCACAGAGACAAGCAAACACGATGAAAGACACATACACAGACGCGCACAGGCTCACCTTTACACTTGGGGCAGCGGTGGCCTGGCGGTCTATAGTGGGCATACTGGTGGGCAGTTCAACACGGGGCAAGGTCGGTAGGAACAGAAACACTCGGCCCGCCTGTGTACGGACATCACCAACACACACGACATGATCAGAACACAGCTGAACAATCCAGTAAGTTGGTCGGTCAGTAATTCAGTCAATCAGTCAGCCAGTCGACCTGTTAGCCAATTAGACAAATCAGTCTGTGAATCAGCCAGTCAATTCGTCAGTCAGCCAGTAAGTCGGTCAGTAAATAAGCCAGTCAGTCAATCGGCTAGTCATTCAAACTACATTACCACATTACCAAGATGTGAAAGACCGCATTCAATCAACCTTTCAAAATACAATAGCAATACACACTCTCTCTCTCTCTCTCTCTCTCTCTCTCTCTCTCTCTCTCTCTCTCTCTCTCATCTCTTCTCTCTCTCTCTACTCGCACGCGCGCATGTCTCCTCGTTGTGAGCGAGGACAATGGGATGGGAGAAACGCATGAACTAGAGTGTAATATTCCAGATAAAACGGGAAACCCGACGTTCACACCTGCATTGAGATGGTGGCTCGATGCCATGGACAGTCTTTTAAGCATAAAAACCAATCCTCTCTCTCTCTCTCTCTCTCTTCTCTCTCTCTCTCTCTCTCTCATCAGAACAGTAGCCTTACCAGTTAAATGAATATACGCACAAACAATTAATTGAAAAGCTCAACTAATGCATGAATGAACTTCTGGTCATTACTTCGATCTCTGTACCACCCAGCTCCTCTTCTCACTCGCATCAATCCCCATCCCCTCCACTCTCTCTCTCTCTCTCTCTTCTCTCTCTCTCTCTCTCTCTCTCTCTCTCTCTTTTCACACACACACACACACACACACACACATTGCTTTATTTAAATCTTCCTAAACAGTGACAACAAACATGCCGAAGTTCTCACCTTGCACGTGCAAGTGACATCAGGCCTGGAGTGATGAGGAAACGACTCTCCATCCAGTCGATCCAAGCCATCAAAGAAACAGTCTGAAAGTGAACCTTGAGGGATTACAAAAAGAGAACAGGAAAAGGCCGACTCTAAGCCACTTTCACCCTCCACCGAGTTTTTGGGCGAAAGTGGCCTAAAAGCCGCCTTCTCCTGTTCTCTGACAAGTAAGACGTCAATAACCAAAAAATAACGATTATCTACAAACAAACATACTGTGCAGGGTTTATCCGTTTTTAATACTAATTTACTAAACTTTTCAGATTTCAGTTTTTGTTTAATCCTATGTTTTTCTTGATCGTTTTCAATAACATCATTTTCGCGCAAACATTCTTCAAATGAGTCCCTGTTTTCATGTGAAAAAAACACTACAGTCTTTAACTGTTCTCTAAAGTCTTTTAAAACCGAGTTATATTTCTGGCATAAAATCCACACACTTATCCCAGATGTCTTCCACTGAAAGCTAGTTTTGACAAAGCGTTTCTCTTTTTAACAATGTCTTTTTCTGCGAACAGCATCTATAATAAATAGTGTCTGCGTTCCTTCAAACAGTCTATAAAACTGTTCTAAACACTCACTCAGTTTATTGCTAGGATTAACTAAAATATGTCATCATCTGCCATATAAACCTTCTATCATGATATGCTTTTTTCCCTTTTAAGTGTTGGACAGAAAACCACAATATGTTAAAATTATAACGATAAACTGTTTTGTAACAGGTCGAGGTTAAATATTGTTTTCCACAACCAGTCTGCCCACAAATCAATGAGCAATGAGGGTTTTTTTCATAAAGTTTAAATGCTCATAGTTTTATAGCAGAATTTAATCTAATCCAGTTATTATTTTTTTCATACTTTCTGTCAAAACTTGTTTAGTAAATAAAACCCTACGAGGCCTAAATGTGTAAGATTAATCCAATTCAGTTCTGTAAAATTGTTTCTATTTAAGTCAACATTGATTTGTTGCTTGTTGTTATGATCTTAATATCCTCGCCATTGTGAAGAACGACGACAACAACGTTAAGGCGTTTAAAAGTCTAAGTTTTGCCAGCTAATATTAATTCCTTTTATAAGGTCATCACTAACGCCCACAACCCCATCCCTCTCCACATCTTTAAAGACAGAAATTTCAAATATCATTGTGAACGTGTCTCCTAATTTTTGCTTGGAAAGAACTGTAATTTTGTAGAAGTTTTTTTACAACTGTTTTTCTTTTCTGTGGAGGATGTATGTTTTTTCCCATACGGCGTTATTTCAATTTCTTTCCGACTATTGTCGTCCGGGATAAGACTTACATGTAAAGGGCCAGAGTTGAATTTCTTTTCTGAAACTTTTTTGACGGCTAAAATATGTAAATGGGCTTATGAATTCAAATTTTATGTCCCATTCTAAATATGGTTCTAAGTGCCATTTGAGGTCAGGGTTTTTGAACTATTTTATATTCATACTGACCAACATTATTTGCTTCTAGATTGCGCAGCTGTTTAGTTTTGGAAACTTTTTACTGTCGCCAACCCCTTTGCGTTTATAATCACCATCTTTAGTGTACTCAAACCCCTACAAATGCCTATCTCAAATCCTCACCGTTCTGTTCAAAGTCCGCAACGTCTGCAAGTCTTTTAATTCTAATGTTATACACCTCACAGCGCTAATGTAACTCCTGGTTCTTCTGGCCCACGCCGACATTTTTTTAGAACACATATTATTTTATTTCAAAAACAATGTGTAGGTTTAAGCACATTTCTACGCTTTCCTCCTTCCCCGGTTGTCTTTGATTTTTATATTAAAATGATCCAACCCTCCCAAAACTAATCTTTTAAACTGTACTTAGGGGAATTGTATAATTTCATAATAGCAATATGGCAGCTTCCCTGACGGAGAGCTCTTAAAACAGTTGAGGGCCCTTCCATCATATAAAGTTTTCATCATGCTTACTCATCCAATTGAACATAGAGTAATGAATGTAATGCAAGATCGAGCGGTTCTCCCCCTCAAAAGTAGTTTTGTCTGCTCAGCAATAAAACTATGAGTGGGTAAATTGCTAGTGTCAAAGCCTAAACATTTTTAGCTAGCTCTCTATCAAAAAGTAATGTTTCTTCTTCTTCCAAGCATTAAATGTTAACATGTTTTTAGATTTGCATTGTTTAAGTTGAGAGTAATGTCAAAGTTACTCATTGCTTCTATAGTGGCACAACCCGTATAACCATCAGTATTGTTTAACTGGCTCATTTGGTCCCTGCGCTGTTAACTTTTAGAATCTTTGTTATTCCCTTTGGGCTTGCTTATATTAAACCATACGACTTTGTAAAATATTTCATGAAGTGCAACCATTTTTGGCTCCGCCTATCGTTATTAATAGCATGTTCTAAAAACAAGGACGTTCTTGGGTGATATTTGTTACAAACATTTTTTTTTAAACGAAATAAAAATGATTGCATTCAAAAAAACTGGCGCAAAGTATTCTGTTGGGTGGGCCGCACTACAAACATAAAAATATAAGCAACTGACACCCTCGACAATTGCTGTGACCCAGACTGCCTCTTTCATAAAAAGTAGTACTCCATTAAAGAGCTATCTTAACCCCCTATTGACAACGACCACATCAAGAAAGCGAGCGTGTTTAGTCAATCCGATCCAGTTTTATCAGAACCAGTTAAACTTTGCTGAGTTATGCGCATCAACTGGTGAGGAGTGTCGTATGCTGATCTTAAATCACCATGATCCCTTTTGGTGAGTCAGTGTACAAGATTTTCATTTCTATTCAACCTTCAGGCGTAATTTGACTGAATTGCAAGCGCCATTGCCAAATGACAAACCGTTTAAATCCACTCAGCAACATAATAGACATGAAGGCTTTAAAAAGGATCTGTAACGAATTCAATATTAACATCAAGACAGGCCTTATAGACAAAATTTTGATCATAATCATGGCCTAGGCGACCTTATTTTTCGGGGCACGCACAGAAATTATAACAATGACGGGGCATCCTCCTTTCAAATCTGTCTTTTTGGCACAAACTGTTGAGCCTGGGTCCTACAGCAAGAGCATAAAACAGCATGGACAACATTTACTTAGACACCTTCTAAGGGCCTAACGAGGCGGGAATAGAACGAATAAACGACTCTATTCGTACTTAACGTTTGGTGTTTGCTAGGGCGGCAAGCAACAGCAAGATCCGAGCATAACTGATCCTTCAAACTGGCTTGACGCGCAAAAACAATACTTCGCAAATTAGAGGAACCGCCATTAATTTCTAACAGTTGATTTACCATTCAATTATACAAAGGTACCAACATGTTTTACAATACGCAAGATCGAAATAGACTTTGCTTGTTGCACTGAGGTTTATACATGCTCCTTCTGACCTCAGACGCCAAGGTAGGCATAATAATAAACTATAATAATGAAATTCTTATAGCAGGTAATGAACAAAGTTGGGGAAAAAGCGACATAAATTCTGAGTCCAGTAAAATTACAAGCATTAACAAACACCCAAGATTAAGTCATCTACTTCCGAAGTCAAACCCCAAAGTCATTGAAACTCAGCAAAGCTCTCAGACTCTGATCCGCGATGACCATGAATATGAAAAGCAGCAGCTTGGTTCTTGGATAACAGGGCCATAGGAATTACTTGTCTTTATCTTACAAAAATAACCAACAATTAAGATAACAATGTCCATAAGTGCTCGGCCATAAAGCCAACTACTTTGCTTGCAGTAGACAAAAAGCCACTAACAATACACCTAAAATACCAGTAAAGAGTCAATAAGCTTTACTGGCTAATTTTTTTAATAAACTCGCACAG
This sequence comes from Conus ventricosus, assembly GCA_018398815.1. Classification (NCBI taxonomy): domain Eukaryota; kingdom Metazoa; phylum Mollusca; class Gastropoda; order Neogastropoda; family Conidae; genus Conus; species Conus ventricosus. Next base: position 130,987 of record JAFLJL010000811.1, read on the forward strand.
ATGATCAAGTTGTTTTTTTACCCATGATTTTATCAGGTGGAATGGAGCGATGGCGCGGAGGCACTGACTTGCTCCCACCACCGCCTGTAATTAGCCATCACCAGTGTACTTATTGCAAATCCTAAGAAGGCAGTTAAAACTCTTGCTAAGTTGACGCCTTGCTCTCTAAACAGCGTTTATATTCGTTCTGCTAGTGTCGTGTCGTCATAAAACTTTTTCGATAGTTTCTCTATCTATTCACTTGATTCGTAATTTGTCTTCGTTAAGTTTAGCAGCTTCTAGTCTTGCTGATCTTCTTGTTCAGATCTTTTAAGTCTTTGGTTATTCTTTCTTAATACAGGGCCCTAATTATTGGCGTCATCAGCCTCACGATTTTTTCTTTTTCTCTGTTTATATCTCCTCTAGTTCACCTAGTTTTTGCTAAATTTTTGTTAATATTCGCCTTTGATGGGTCTTAAAGTACGATCAAGGGCTAATAATACTGCATAGCAATGGGGAATCAATAATTGTTTTTTAACGCTGTTTCTTTTCTTCTGGAAAACTGGTTTCTGCTTCTATGGTTATTTATTAATTTACCTGCTGATTGATTTAATTCTTCCAAGTTCCATGTTTTGTATTTGGTTTTAGCTGTTGGAGTTCCAGCAGTGTGTTTTGAAGTAAAGAACTGCCTCCGCCCTTAATTTTCGGTCTAACAAGACCAAGGCGATTTTGATCTTTCACACTGAGTCTTGTAATAATTGTACGCTGGCTAAAAACTTTGATGGTCTGGATTAGTTGTAAGCCAACAGATTCTCCTTGATCGCCCCCTTACAAAGCAAATGAAAACCATCTTCTAATTCAAAATCATTTGGTCTATAAATCGGAGTTTTCTTGGCCTAAAAACTTTTGTAAAATGCTCCGACCAGCACTTATCTGTTAATTCACGCCGCATTGAGAGCGCTGAGCGATGCCGAGTCAAAGGGATCATTTCACTCATGTCGTCCTCCATATCAAAAACATACATAATCTTCTGCTCTTCACTGCCTGCCATGTTTTAAATAATTAATAATTTTTTTATTTTGTTTATAAAAAAATGCAAACGCACATGGCTCGATTCTTAACCCGAAAAGAAGACTGAAAGAACCCCTATGGCGTGAAGGGAAATAAGCGGAATATTCTGTTCCCACATAATCATCAACTATTGATTCGGATTCAAATTCCTTACTGTCAAATTCCAGACCTAGGGGCGGATGAAGTGATTGTGCCAAGGCTCTGCATCGTCGTACTTTCAAAAAGAACTCGCTTCAACAACATACCCAAACAGAAATTGTACAGAATCTGGGCCGGTCAATCGTTAAGAAAATTTCTATAAAACTACTTGAGGGCAAGAAATATTTTCCTGTAAACACAATGCAGACAATCTTTTTAACCTATTCTGACTAGGCTAACCGGGAAAGAAAGGGCTGATCTTGCGTTTCCAAGGTATCGAAAATGAAGAAGCCGCTAAAACATAGAAAGGCGCCGCAGATATTAAAGACGGCAAAAAGTATGTAGCTGTAAAGTTACGTATGGAAATCGCTTTTTTCCATTCCCTAGATTTTGAGTTGATAAAAGCGCATCAACCATACTTTCAAGAGCATTAAAAGAAGATTGTCAATGAACTAACTTTCAATTAAAACAACGGTTATTAAATACATCAGACGCCGAAAAAGTACAGCAGCAATTCTGACAATCTCGTTAGTTTGGACGTTGTTTAGCAACCCTAAAATTAGCAAGGCTAATTGAGCCACAATAACAGTCACAATTAGCAAAATATTACGAAAGAATGATTCATGCATACAACATAATCCCAAAAGCAGGCCGACACTATAGGAATTTAAGTTTAAAGCGTCGCAGAGCACAATCGCTTAAAGGAAGGTATTTTATTTGCTGTGTGAAGATGAAAGAACGTTCAAAGAGCAAGTGAAAAGTTTTTAATCCTAAAATACCGAAAGTGCAATGTACAATGAACGAAGCCAACCAAATCCCTACGCTATGCGGCTTAGAACCTTCTCAACATTTTGACGAAATAAGAAATTTTTGGGGTGGGAGTGAGTAGAAAACCCAACAGCAGACTTAGTGTCTAAAGATTTACATCTTCACAATGATTAGGCTTGATGATTATTTAACAACAAAATTACGGTTTTAATGATTGACCAAGGTCAACAGAGGATAATGAGTTGTAGAAGGCGGGAGAAAAGGTGAGAGACGTAATAAACCTTCAAATTGAAAAAGAAAAGAAGCCGATAAACCGCTTAATGTACATTTTGTTTTTATCATATGATGCTCAGCTGAATATTGGAGTAACAGATAAAATATGTAAATACTACATTATTTTTATTTTATAAAAACATGTCCTGTTCACGTTTATTCCAAAGTACCTAAGCGCCAGAGTCGCCAAGAGAGAGATAGTAGCAACCCCTGACATAAAAACCTTCAGATTAACCAATATTACACAAATGCAACAAAAACTAGAGCATGACCCTTTCAAAATACAGCACAACCAAAAGAAGGTATTTCTGCTGCCTTTACTGCTGTTACCTAAGTTAATACTGGAGCATCGACTATAATGCTGCATCAGCAGCAACAAGTGTAGGCCTCTTTAGCAACGGGCATACGCACCCCAGCTTTACCTCTAGGAGTTGTCTTTAGCTCTCGGATTGTGTTCATTAGCTGTAAGTGCGGCCGGCAAAAAATTAAAAACTAAACTCCAAAAGCACACAGCTATGGTTCAACTATAACGGCTAAACTTAGTTCGTTAAACTGACAATTAATAAAGCGCTTGTTTTTTTTTGACTCAAACATCACGATGAAGAATTTAATCGATTACAGGCCGATTTTGATGACTACAAAAGACAAAAGTTTGATCTTCAAAGAAAGGCGAGGGCAAGTTTTTCTCAACAGCCAGACGCCGAGCAGATTAAAAAGGAATGCTTAAAAAAAGTAAACGAGACATTAAACTCTGTTCTAAACAGCTCACATTAACAACGCCAAAGGGTGTTTATACTTTAGTTTATGAGTCCAAGCGCAAAAAGACCGTTGATATTGGTTCTGATTAAGTTTTTTTTTTTAATTTAAATAAATATTTTGGCTTAGAAAAGAAAGACAGCATGGCTAAGATATATGAAGGACAAGACGAATTGTTTGAAGGAATGCTCGAGAGAGAGCGTTTATCAAGAGCACTGAATGATATTGATCTAGAAGTCATTGACCCAACAAACGTACAGGCAAGTGTTGTTCATGCATTTCTCAAGTTCCAGGTAAACTAACAATAGACCCCCAGTTAAAATAATGTTAGCTGTTTTAATCGACTATGTAACAATAAATGAAGAAAATCTAGAAGTCTGGGTCTCAACTAAACAGCAGACTATTCTTTCCTCTAATGACTTAACACCCGGTTGGGCAGACCAACTGCTTACACAGTTTGATGCTGCCGCTGAAGAAGCTAAAATGAGAGGCTCTGGTTGGTCAGAGGGCGAAGTCTTAGAGATTAGATTAAAACAGGCTAAGTATGCACCGATTGTAGGCAAGGCTTACATTCCGCTACCCTCGGGAGTTGGTTTTAAAAGAGCAGTTTTAAACATAAAAAATTCAGACAACAAATGTTTCATGTGGTGCGTTCTTGCAAGGCTGCATCATGTCCGCGAACACGCAGAAAGAGTGACTAACTATCGGCAATACGCCAAAGATCTTAACTTCAATGGAATATCCTTTCCTGTTAGTGTAGACCAAATTGATCAGTTTGAAGAACAAAACAACCCAATAACTGTTAATGTATACACATGGGATGAGGAAACAAATTTGGTGCCAATTAAAGTGTCCAAGAACAGTCCAACAATAGGCGAACCAGCCAAAAGTCATGTGGACTTACTCCTAATGTTTTCGCCAGCAGGGCTGCCCCATTACACATTGATACGCACAATGAGCAGATTATTAGCGCATACTTCAAAGCATGAACATAAACAAATTCTGTAGAAAATGTTTAACAAGAATTCCAACCGCTCAAGCCGCGAGTGAACATATAAAACATTGTAAAAGTTCTGTAGATTGTAAGACAGAACTAACTACGCCCCCGCCAGGATCTAAAGTTAGTTTTAAGAACTGGAAACGGCTGCAAACAAGTCCATACGTAGTTTACGCAGACTTCGAGTCGCTTATTGTTCCTTATGAGGGCCAGCACCACAAAAACTCGAAAAGCAGT